>LUCM01010092.1:289815-320785 GCA_008360955.1 Fasciolopsis buskii
TGGCTGGATGGATGGATGGATGGATGGATGGATGGATGGATGGATGGATGGATGGATGGATGGATAGATGGATGGATGGATGGATGGATGGAAGTGATTGCTTTCAGCACAGAAATAAAGTACTCTAAAGGGACTGAGGAGGAGGGAGGATATATGGCTACTCGTGTGACCAGAACTCATCTGGTCGGTGTTATCTGCTACAGCTTGCAGAATGACAGAATAAAACGAATGAGCTTACTCAAGAAATGTAGACACAGAGAGAATAGTGAAGTAAATCGTTCACTCCTTGTCCGTGATTACAATAGAATGTTTTTTGATACGTTTATTGAACAGAATACAAAACCGGAGCGTAAATGATAAACACTGACGGAATCACATTTGGTCGGTTTTCTTTTAAAACCGGGAAGAGGGGAATTTCTTGCCGAAGCGCTAACCAGTAGGATTTGAGAACAAGTAGGGTCTAAAAATGGCTTCATAATGGAACATCCACGGGTCTGAAATTTCGCATTCTCTTTACGAACACATGGCGGTATGGAAACTCGAGTCAACTCTGTTTAGAATTTGTATGCACCCTGGACAAGTGAGCAGTCAGTTTCCAAACAAACTTCAAGATGTGGGGAAACTGTGCACTAATCAATCGAGAAAGAAAGAAAGTACAGCTGTTTTTTGGTTCCAGCACCTTTGTAAATTGAAACACTGAAAGTGCGAGAGATAAACGGCATTTCTCGTTACGTGTATCGTGCACTGGGATAGCGACTTTCGATGGGATTGTGCAATCGATTTGAAAAAGAAACAGAAACATAAAAGACAAGCATGAGCATAAACACAGTAAGCATATCAGCTAGCGTCAGTATTTATACAACCAAACAGATACGGTAGCCAACAAGGAACACACTACATAGCTCGCTCCAACGAAAAAAAAATTTCCACATTGTTCCGGGCTCCAATCACAACTCGGAATATCTCTTAAACTGGGACCACAATCAACAGTCTTCAGGAACATTTTGAAACTCATTGCAAAAGATGCTTATACAGAATCCGCCTACTCTGGTTTACCAGACAGGCATTAGTTGGAAGACCTAAGTCTCAGTATATCGGAGCACATTCAACTGGTACTCAAAAGAAATTTTGTTTTGGCCTGGCAAGAGATTAGTCCAGACACAGAAGTCAAAGAAACTCACATTCTCACAAAGCATAAAACCATTACAGATACTATTCAACAGAATTAAGGGCATTCATGAATTATGTATATAAATATGTATACATATATATATATATATATGGCAAGTTCGAGAGTGATGTTCTTTCCCGTAGCTCAGGTTTGTTTGCTGAGCTGGGCAATTTGATTGCAAACGTTTCATCACCAATCGAGGTCACTTCGTCAGTGCTTTGATGTTGTGGCTAGCGTCTGCTTTCAGTCGTCCGCCTAAATGGGTCACCTAATCTATTAGTCGGTTTTGATCGGCTGCTCTTGGTGAGGTGGTAGGGTAGAGATGCTGCCCAGTTGCTTTGTTCACCTTTGTCTATTGTTGACATGTTGTAGGCTAAATCAGCGTCCGTTTCGACTGGCTTGTGTTGATTGGTCCTTCGATCTGATCGATAGGTATACGGGGTCCAGATCGACATGTCTGTTTATCGATCTTTCCGAGGAGTACCAAGCATCGAGAAACCCCTTTGAGTGCTTTGTTCCACCCTGGGCGACGATCCTCACGTTTTCGAAGTTGAACTTGTGACCTTCCCGGTCTTCGTGAACTGAAATTAGCGAGAGTGGATCGTGCCTTTTTGTTGCCAATTGGTGCTCATGACTCGTGACCCAAGTTTCTTTTCGGTTTGTCCAATGTACTGTTTTTCAGTCTGTGCAGTCGATTTCATAGACAATATTAGTTCGATTCTTGTCAGCTGTCGGTTCTTTCGTCTTAGGATCTTTCGTAGGGTTCTTGTCGGCTTGTGCGCCACTTCAATTCCATGAGACTTGAGTAGGGTCTTGTCGTCATTTCAAAGATATGCTTGGCATACAGCAAGACGGTTCGTGCTTTGGTCAGTTCGGCGATCGCCTCTCGGTACTGTTTTGCTATATGCAGACACAGAGAGAGGAACAGGGAGTGAATGAGTGAAAGCGTGATGCCGAAATTGTATTCGTGCGACAATAGGTACAAAAGCAAACCACAGCAGAAGTGCCCGAGTGGTTTGACTCATTCGAAGGAGAAAAATCTCCAAACTGCCGGGACCAACAAAACTGTACAAATCTCGTGCCCGACAAAACAAGCACAGGTGAACATCAATCACAAAATGGAAATCAAGTGCCAAATCAGATAACAGAGAATGTTATGCCCAGAAATAGTCAATTTTCCCAGGAAAGATCGATATCAATGCAGACCTCATTCGTGTGCGGCTTAACGGTTGGAGTATGTCGGTACCTACTGCTAACCATCCGATCGCAAATGGTGAAAATTCTACTGTCCAACACATTAGATTCTGACCTGTCCGACAAGAACGATTGAGAGAGTAGAAGAATGTGGGGGAATGGCTTGTTTGTTGTTTACCGCCGAAAGGGATGAGTAAAGTGAAAGTGTGTGTAATAAAATTCCAGTTGGGATCCCTAAAAACTCCTATTCCCGACTAGTGTGGGTTAGCTTTTCCCATTGCAACTGAAATAATGGGTTTTCAAGACGGTATAGATTTTTTCCCACCGGCAACTGAGCAACAAATACCTAGATAGTTCAACAATCTACTCGATAAACAGAAGATCACCGTTGTGTGTGACCTGGGACGGTGGTCTCTTCCACTGGATGCCAGGACACTATAATGATCATCAACTTTGTTCTGTGAGCGATGCTGCTCGGAAAATCCCACGGAACGGCACCTTGGGCTGACCGATTAGTGCCGCGGGAGATTTCTAGTCACGACTTTGAAAATGCGGATTCCACTGAAATAGAGATCAAAGCAGTGTAGAATTAACTCCCATAACAAAATGGCTTTATTCTTTTTTTTCAATTTCTACCATACCCAACCATATTATACTTAAGAGGACCGCAGTGAAAACTGACACGAATGACTATGTATTCTGATAGGACCGTTTGGGATACAGGCCAATGCATCGTAATTCCGTCGACGACGACAGCGACATTTCCGGCTGTTCTTGATTTAATCTGTATCGTTGGTATTTCATCCCACGCTATTGTCAGACGACATATCGAATTCTGAATATCTGCTGTGCTTCCCCACCAGCATGGCCTGTTCAAACTCCTAGACAGTCATCAGAGAGACCTTATTACGCCGGCCTTGTTCCCAGTATTCACCATGGACGGGGGCTAGCACTGTCATGGTAGATGACTAACAATTTGGTCCAGTGCCTACCACAAGACACATGTTCTCTCCACTTTAGGTTTCCCTTCGTCAACCAATCTCCGAAGAAGGTACTAGTGTCCGTCGTGTTCATAACTTTCGGCCCATACTTTGAACTCGTTCGGCCATACACACATTATGGTCATCGCCGCTGTACACGCTAGTTTAGCCTCCCAGACATTTTGTTTTTCTCTGGAGTAATCAGTTCTCAAATCCGACGATATTATTTTGGTACGAGTGTATTTAATCCTTCCACCAGAAGTTTCGCAGACGTACGTGTCAGTCTCACCTACGTAGCACACGATTTCTCAACGTCAAATGTCGATAGTGTTAGGTGGTAAGTGTCCAAAATTAAGCCAGGACCGACGCCAAAAGTTCACATGGCACCGTGAAATCTATATCGCCAAATCACACAGGAAGATTCATTGGAATCAAATGCCTTAATACGAAATCCTCTTGTCATACCTCGAGTACAACGTGTCTCCCAATTCCTGAAAAAAGACTGAAGTCTATTCCTGACCATATGTGCTGTAATCGGACCGGAATATCTTTACATTTGTCAGTAGATAAATTGACGGGAAATGTACCGGCGTTCAAAAAATCTGGGCACATTTCTAGCATGCCAGCCGATCGTCTTTGTTTGTAGAAACTGCACGTGACCGAACTCATCGACTGAGAAAAATCGGCATTTAGTTGATTACTTGGAAATCTAGGAGAAGACAATCTAGTTTGAACGTTATGAAACAAACTACCCGCATAAGTTCTCAGCAGCCCTGTTACACGTGTGTAATATTCCTGCTTGAAGGGAGTATACAGAATTCGGTCATACGAAAAAGCGAGCGTATGCGAATTACTGATAGGCATCAGATTGGTTCCTATTGTCGAAGCACCGTCAGATCCAAGGAGCTCTCGGTACAAGAATCAGGCATCTCGCCATATAGTTTTGTAATCTAACTGAAACTGGAACTGGACACAAGCGACGCAACCGAGGACAGAGAAAAGACCACAGCAACTGGGAAAACTTCCAATTTTTTAACTTGCACGTTTATATACAAAATTGGAGATACTCTGATTGCTGGAATATATTTCCACCAGTCACCTTCAAAGAATGTCTGAACATCAAGATCGCCTGTTGCCACGGTTCTCGTTGGCCGGTTGTTTAGTAAAGTTAGCGCGAAGCTGTCCTGTACTGCATCATGCGACTTGCACGTAGACTCGCCACAGTCTGGTAACGAGGTAACCAATTTGGTCGAAATATCACTAACCTAGGCACAACATGAGCGATGAAATACGATTCTCATCACTGCACAATTGAACCGTTCTGCCTAACATTTCTCAACTGTGTGGTCCAGTAAATGTCAATGAAACCAATGAGATATCACCGAACAAATTGATTTGTACGACGTTATGAACTGGTCGTTTGAATCATTGGCCGAAACACGTTTTATGTTGTAGTGTGAACGAAATATATTTTTCTCATTCATTAACTTGGTTCTTGATCTAGTATCGTGATAATACGGGTGACAACAGCAATAACAGAATGACGGAACAAATTTTCTGCGATTAAAAACCTGTCGGACGGAGGAATAACTAATAAGCGGGCAAAATAAACGTGCGGTCGTCCCGATTAAACCTTTCCATTTTAATCACTTGATCATCGTCTGCCTAGGGATCATGAGCCGCGAATCTGTGATCATTTTGGTCTACGGATTATCAGCTCACCCCAAGCAGCTAAAATAGGCTGTCTCGTTTCCAGCGTAAAATTCTGGCCCGATTTATCTCGTGTCAGTCAAAAACTTATCTGGTCAGGCTAAAATTATGCGAATTGGATAACAATTAGAAAACTTGTGTAATTCAGTATAATTACTGGTCCGAACAATGCTCGCTTAGTTATCAGCAAGATGGACAGGTCTCCTGTGTGGGACGACGAGAGTGAACATTTCTAACTAGCACTCAGCACTGTCTGCTTTTAGATCCCTGGTAGAGTAACAACTTCTGATCTGGCACGACGCAGCACATTCGAAATGTCATTTTTTACTGTAATTTATACTGATCAACAATGTCCCAGTCAACATGATACTGTTTTGAACGATCCAACAATTTTGTGGTTCAACATGAGTCTTCTTAAGCACGACGTCAAAGAGATAAGTCAACTTTGAACAGTTTTTCGATTGCACTACTGGAAGCCCTCGATGTCCTTTCACGGGACGGTTGTAGACGTGAAGTGCAGCGAAGTGATGTCATAGCCAACAGGTTTCTTCTATTCTAAATATTTCATCGCCCACAAAATTAAGTAAACATTACCTTGCCTTTTCTTATCTACTGTTCGTCGCACGTTTCGGTTCACAGCGATCAGTGATAGAAGGCAATACGGAATACTTGGGGCAATTCGGCGCACGGTTGATTGTTGTCATACCTATCACTAACGAATTTTGCAACTCCACTGTTCTGGGAACAGCCTCGTTTCTTTTCTGATCCGATATTTTTTCATGTGCACACCGTGAGATCGGGCAACAGATGTCATTATCAGCCACCCAGAGTGACAGCGATCAGCCATTTTGCTTTCCGCTTAATTTCGATATTTCTTCATTTTGACCGGACATATTTGTCTGTATAGATCTAGGCCGTTTACAAATGTACACAGAAATTGCACTCCTATCTGACGGAGTAGAGGCATGCTATTGATTGAATTGATTGAACAATTACGTCTGATTGTGCAAAAGATACATGTGAACCCGTAAAAAGTTTCAAAATCTTCAACTCACCTCCAAAAAGACGTATTCCATTGACGTGGACTCACTGTTCAAAACCGTGGCTCTTCGTGAGACCGTAGACTTCTTGTGTGATTTTATTCTTTTATCAGATATTAACTTTCTCATATTGGTTGACCATTTCAAAGATCTTATCATTGTATGCACTCATACTATTTGTTTTCATCTAGAAAACACTTCACACACACATATAGATGGTGCAGCAGTGGACAGTTAATTATGCACAACGATAGCTGACCTGTTCTTGTCCGGGGATGAAACAAGAATGTTCAACCAGCACTTCTCAAACGTTGTTGCACAGACGTCATTGTATTTTGTCATGTTCGGTTGTTTCATCCATTGTATCAGTACTGTACGCAATTTCAGATCCGTTCACTCACATATCTCTGTTTCTCTTATGGAATTGCTGAACAAGATCTTGAGTTTTCGGATGTCAAACTCGTAAGACCCTCAGATGGGAACACAAGGGAACACATTCCGAAATGAATGACAAAGAGTCAAGATTTTTCTGACCGTCAACAAAACCGGAATCCTGGCTCACCAATAGCCAGGCACATAATGGAGAGGAAATGCGAAGTTGGGCCAACTATGATATAACCACAACTCGACACGGCTAATATCCAGTGAGGAGTTGTTTAGCCTATCATATAATCCACTTCTATGCCCTTTAAAGATACCGATGCAATCGCCCGATCTCCCGTGGAGTTCAGCTAAGTTTCATGAGTGAAACTTTCTGAGTTGTTATAATTCCTAAAAAATGTCCCGTTTATCAGATTGTTTTTTCCGACGAATGTCCCGTTTGCCTCAGATTGTTTGACATACAGATGACAAGAGTAACACAAAATGTTAACATCTTGCGGCATCTGTCTTCTTTTTGTCGTGGAAAATGCAAATCACTGCCACCAGTTTTACGGTCGCATATGTATTGCTTTTAGTTCTAGACTGTTCCGTAATTGTTACTACTTCGAATCAGGTCTAGTCTGCTCTGGTCTAATCTTGCCATAGGAGTTGCGGCTTAGGCCAACGAGAGTATAGTTTCGCGCTCGGTCTGGTTGTAATATTCCATCACGCTTCGACAGCTGAGTTCTTTAATCCCAGGTAAGTACTGTGGGGATCACTTTGGGGATTTTCAGGGACTCATGATTCTGAAAATGGTGAAAACGAACAAACACCAGCAAGGCAACATAAACATTTGGCTGATCAAGCGGAAAACGGAGGCTCGTAGTATAAAACCATTTGCAGAGCAGGGGAGAGAGTGGGACAGTCTATGCAGGTTAATTAGAACCGGAGGATTTGGGAAGATAGGAGGAGGTTCAGAATATGATAGGGAATAGGGGCGACCAGACTCTTTCCAAGCTGGCTATACGTCTCACGGAGTGTTACGGCGTCTTGAAGCTAAGGCGATAACGCGGAATGTCAACTCGCTCGACCACCAATCGATACCCTTCCGACCTTGCATTGTTCCAATTCCCGAACCAGTCGTGTTGACACACACACACACACACACCTCTTGTCTACGTTGCCATTGGTAAAGGTTCCAGTGCTGCGACCCAGTTTGGTGAGTGCTTTAACGTTTAGCCGTCACAGTTTACTCATCTCTCGCTGATCCGGATTAACAGCGACGGACACATGAACGAACATCTGTTTAGACCCGTAACTCAGTAGGTGCTCACAAGCAACCACTGAATCAGACATCCCATAGGTATGCACCGACACACACCCACGCATATTAGAATTCGTACTGGGCTGGTCTTGTGACCATTGACCCTTACAGAACTGCACAAACGCGCACACAAGTGCACATAATTCCCTTACGAACAGATTCACGTGAGGTCGCACGCACTCATCAGCCCTGGTCTACTCCGCAAACGCATGCTGTACAACATTCTAGCACACCGTCGTGACGTGACTGACATTGACCGTTTCCTGTCTTAGGTTTGGAGATTTTCAGTTAGTGTCCCTACGAGCGTCTACTGATTGTTCGCCTATTGGGCGGTTGTGAGGCAAAGTTGAACTGACCCAAACGAACAGGTCATAGAAGGGCTCTAACGCGGCTAGGACTACCGAAACGAACTAGTAGGAAGAAACTTGAAGGGCTTTACGCAAAGCGGCCAGAATAAACCTTTCACTAGCCTTGAATTGATCTAAGGTGAGGACCGAGGCTGCTTCCTCTGGCAGCCTGTGTTGATGAGCTTGTGCGAGAAGAAAGCTGTCCTGTCACCTTTTTCTCGCTCTGGGTTTCTTCAGCTTTAAGCCATGCTCCCTGGTTGCTGGATTGTTATCTAACACAAACGAAAGTTTGCTTGTGTTGCTGATGCCTTTGGCAGCTTGAATGTTTCAATCAAATCCATCTGAACTCGCCGGTGCTCATGCGTTGCCAGACCCAAGATCTTCAGTTGATTTTCACAAGGCATGTCCCTAATCCCATGAATGATCCTTGTGAATATCCGCCGGACATTTTTCAGCAATACTTGATTTTTTACTGGGTTTGGGGACCATGCCTGGATTGTGTATTCTAGATGCCGCTTTACGATGGCTCAGTAGAGCTGTGTGAGTACCCATGGATTCCTTGATTCGACAGTCCTTCGTAGCCGATAGGCTTCTCCATTCTTTTTGCGAGCGACAGATACACTCTGGTTCGAGGATTTGAAAGACTCCTTGATGACTATGCCCAGGTCTCATCTAAGCTCCGTTGATCCTCGCAACTCTTTGGAGTTCTCCTGAGTTAGTTGCCGTTGCGTGGAATCGTCTCCGGAAAGCAACTGCTTGCATTCATTGGCATTCATCTGCATGGGTGCACAATCCATTGAACAATACCCACCATGTGTGACAACTTGACTCTAATGCGAGTGGAACTGGAGTCTAGTGCTTCCCGAGTGTAAGGTTGACCGGATGACTCGACCTTTGCCGGTGAAGGAAGTAGGCTGGACAACAAACACAGACACCAATCGCACAAACTACTGACAAGTAATCGTGAAGTATATATCATTCACCCAATTCTGATTTGCAGACGCTGTTTTGCGTTCAACCGTAGTTGTCAGTTTATGTGGGCTCAAAGTTATTCACCCGAACACGTAGCTATTTACGAAGCATCAAGCGATTTATTGTATATAGGCCAAGTCACAAAGGTAACATACAAGCTATGCAGATGGAGGGCTGTTCAAGTGTGAATCTACCAGTGGAGTCTCTCTTTAGAAAAAAACGGAAGTAGATAGTAAACGGAGGACAATATCGAACGCGGAAGCGTGGTGTAAATTCTTGGTGGCTACTTTCTCCATCACGGGAGATTCTAACGTAATCTTTGCGGCTGATGAACATCGTAGTCGATTTGTTTTTTTAATGTACTGAAAACGTCTGCTCTATTTGAACACCGTTGTAGAGTAGAATCAAATTCGATAAAAGTGAGATCTTTTCAGCTAGATCTGAGAGTCCTTTCAAATCCATTCGTTACTAGCGATGCCATCGATTCAGATCGTTATGGGACTGTTTGTGCCGCTGATTTGATCGACCCATTTTCGAGTCACATTCTATAGTTTGACGATGTAAATGAAATTACGCAGAACGAATTGTCAGTTCAGTTCGATTCATTTCAGTTCCAATTAGATCATACTCGTGATCTATCAGATTTACAATTGATTTTTGGCTTTTAATCTGGTCCTCACCCATACACGCAAATCGGAACACAAAATCTATTCGTCACTTTGGGAATGGCATGGGTCGATCATAGGAAACGATAATTACAATGAATCTTATGCCTGATATTGATCGCGAGAAAAATCCACTTCGAGTCCTGATAAAATGCGATGATCGAACGAGTCATTTTCGTTCTGAATTGAAAGACTGTTTTTTTTCTGCCTGTCTGTCCTCAGAAAAGGCCGGTCCGATACCACAAATTAAACCGAAAAAACTCGTAAAACGAAGCCCATCGGGGAAAAATGGAGAAAAAGTGTAGATGAGTTGAACTTGTCGTCTATTATGGTCACCAAATTTGTGTCCCGTATTGACTAGAGAATTCCCGACGGTTTAATCACCACTCTCGATCGTTTATCAATTGGCAAAAATGAGATCTGGGTTTTAACGAATATATTTTTACTGAAATTGCACCTGTTGACAAAATTCACACCAGAGTAACATAATTGGGGGAACGAAAAATAGGCAACAAACAACGAAGACCGCTGAGACTGCGAAAAATTGTGCTCGATCGATTCTAACGCCTGACAAACTAACTTCGTTCACATGTACGGTTGTGTTACACAAGCCGTTGATCGGAGATAGTTTCCATTGTTTACCTTTTACGACCTTCAGTAATGAAACCAAACGTACGTCATTTTTTCCGGAAGAAGTCCGCAAAGAGCAGAAAGTCACCAAATTAGAGATTGAACCGGGATTGAGAAGAATCGAACTCGTGAACTTCAGATTGAAATACCGCGGCGTTCAATGCCTAATCATCACCGACCAATAATGGGTAAAGATCAAGTTTATGCCAGCCATTTTTCCGACATTCATCGCTATTAGTCGTATTAATGAAAGGGATCGACTTGTAAGCACCACAAGGCTCACAAACTGTGGCACTCAATGACAGAAATTGCGTCGTATAATTCGTGAATGAATTAAAAGAACTAATTAAAATCGACTAAACTTGCCTGGAGAATGACCAACTGGTTTTGTTCACCAGTCACAAGCACACACCCAGCTTTGGACAACATTTATTTGTATCATTACGAAAACTACACAGACATTTTCGTCACTATGTACTACGCTAGACTAATGTAGTTCGGATGATTAAATTCAAACACAGAATCCTCGTATCTCCGGAAGTGGACTGATGCCATGTGACATTTTATTCGACTTTGGACACAACAATCAATCAGAAACGGAAAGCTTTAGGATATCGTCGGAGTATTGAGTGCCTTATTTCAAACAGGTAACGTGTTTACTGTTTCGAAAGAACCAAGAAGAAATTGGACCCTCTAAATTGCCTTATTTTATGTTGGCTTATATAGCACTCATCTGTGTTATCAATAAGAAAATTGTCGACTACTCCCACACATGCAGCTAATCAACCTGGCCTAGAATGCCAATTCCATCTGGTCTGGATCAAGTTCTTCTTGTTTTCATCTTTTATTCCAACCATCACATTATTTTCCAGAAGAGCGATGGGGCCAGCAGAGGGCCCCCAAGTCGGGCAGATGTGTTGCAGTTGGCGGATTCCAAAGCGCTACTTCTAGGCTGGAACACCATGATGTTGACCGTTTGATTACCGCCGGTCATGTTCTCCTTTCTTTCGGCCCAGTGGGAAACCTGAGTGCGATTCTGACACACCAGTTACTTGGACTTGGAACCGGCGACCGCATTTAGACGAGGGTGGAGCTGAGTCAGAATTCTGTGAATTTTGTCAAGATGTGTTGAATCGACTTCAGTCCTCTATCCCATCAAAAGCAAATAATCACAGCAAAATATCTTAAGAATTGTCCCATATATATTTGAAAGACCGGAAACATTTATCGCAACAAAATCCTTCTTAAACATGGGATTTTTGACCGCGTTTCTGCAGTGTGGCTTAGAATGTGTTCTCTTTCATTTCCAATTGATTCGTCATGCACAATTTTCTACCAACCAACCACGGAATTACTGTGCCGAGAGAGCCCTTGACGGCGATCATCTGGTGCGTAGAGGTTTGTGGCCTGCGAAATTCATTGACGAATGAGTACACTGTATCATGTGGTATTGGTGTACGGTCGACACTGGAGATCATCCCAGTTAGCTTAGCGACTCACACTCATTTGTCGCCGGTCCGATTCCCAGTCAGGGTGCTTTGGATGTGTACTGTTTGTGACTCCTATCAGGTCGGATGATTTGGTCAGCCAATGATTCAATTGTTTCAAGTGTTGTTTTGCACCGATGCTGAATGGCAAACCACTGAAAAACCACACGAAATCTGTTATTAGTAAATATGATGGACAAAACAAGTGAAAATAAAGTAAAGATAAATAAAGTAAAGATATAAAAAACAAGAATCAAACACCACATTTGGGTTTGCATGCATATTTTTGGCAAAGCGCGAGGTTTCAAGTCGTGCTGATGCATGTGACCACGTGGCGACGAGATATGGTTCATGAAAATCAAAAATACTACTCGAAAATCAATAAACCCGGTGTGTTGGATGGCTGCCAGCAACAAAAAACGTCCTGGCAAACGAATCATAATGGCTGGACGTGCACACGAATGGTTCGGGCAACAGGTTTGCTGGGCTGAACGCAGACATTGATCATATCCCTAAGCTACTGCGTTCGGCGCGCCATTTGTTTGGGCTGAGTACGATTGGCCAACGAATAGGCAGTGTTGCCGATCATCTATTCACAAATAAGTCAAATGGTTCCGCGCCTAACCGGCCACATTTCGGTCATTTGCAAACCTGCATTCGAAACTGGCCGCATTTGGGTGCTGTGTCCTGGATTTCACTGTGAAATGGCTGCAGTCTCAAATAGAGATTCTTTGTGACATTCGCAGTGTTTGTGAGGAACGTAACTGATCTGCGAACTAATTTGGTCGACAGCGTCAATTACAAACATGCATAAAAGTCCCCGTGGGACATAGGTTCATCTTGTTTGGATTCATTTCTCCGGTTTGTTTGTCGCTGTGGTTCTTGTACTCGTTCCGAATTGTCCGTGCTAATCACCACCATATTAACGGATATCTACGAGGATGATTAATCACATACACACGCAAACACGCACGTGGGTTGTGTGCCGATGGGTCACATTGCATGAAACTGCTTCTGTTGACTGTTTGTTTACACAACCACTAATGGGTAATTGATCTGATTTAGTTTTGGGACAGGGAAGGAAAATTACCATGCTGTCGTATCATGTGGTCGACGTGGATGGCGTGCACACATCGTGCTTCGATCTGGTGATTTATATGAACGATGAGAGTACACGTGACTCACTGTTGTGCTACGAAGGTCTGACCACTTTATATCCACTTCGCTAAGAACCATGGTTCTAGAGGCTTTGCAATTTGGACATCTTGGTATCCTTGAAATGAAGTTTCTAACCTGGCTCACTTGTTGATGGTCAGAAGTAAACAACCATTTGTGTCGTGCTGTCCAAATTTGTACTGACTGGATTCAGAGCCTTAGAAGCGTGTTCACGCTGATCAGTGAGGTTCATTATTGGGCAAATGTCATGCTGTACTTATCGTGATTCCGATTCAAGTTGGCCTCAGCACTTCCGCTGACGCCAGTCACACTAAAGTAGTCCTGCACAGGACATTTAGTCTAGCGGGAGTTCCATGTGTACCTGGAGATAAAGTGAAGTCCCAAAAAAGCGGACTGGCCTGTGTAGGCCCACTCGGATTATCCAGTTGTGGTCTGTGTGACTCTCCCAATCCATGGTTGTAGACAGCAGATGACATTGCTCAATGCCGCTGTTCGTGGTCCTCTCGGATTCAAAATCTTTCCGCTTCCACTTAGTTGTTCAATTTATAATCTGACGGCTGATCTTTCATTTTTCTTCTTTCGACCAGAAGGCGTTGTAAAGTAGCGACGAGAACCAGAGCACTTTGGTGCGAGGTTAATAGTTGAAAAATTGAACTAAAATTTCCAGGAAAACGGGAATCAATTCTCCTTCCCTAAAGTGACCTAATGATTTGCACGAATGATATCTAGCTTTAAGAATTCATTGGGAAGGCTCGATAGGAATGTTAACAAGTTCCTGACACAGTGTCGGAATTCCACGCATTTGGTGAGAGAGATAGAAGCCCACGGTAGCCGTTCAACATGACAGCGCCAGAAGAAAATCTTACTAAAACAAGAATTGGCCGAATTTTTCTGTCACGGTGAAAATGAGTTCAGACCATTCACAGCTGTTGTTCCCAATCCCACCGGCAGAGCACTGGGTTGGATCGTCGATTTAGATGACGGTTCTGTACGTTGGAAGCATCTGTTTCCGGCTATTTTAATTTCATCCTTCTGAGTTCTCGTTGAAGCGGATTTTGCTCAGTGACTCGAACAAAAATTCGCTGGTTTAATTCCTTAAGCCTGAAAGAATTCGACACAACCTGACAAATATGCGAACGCTATAGACATTCCGATGAGTCTGATGGTCATGAATGATCTGCGAACTCATTTGTTTCGTCCTACCGATTACAGACACCCATGTACGGTTCCATAAGGAGTTTTTCTGCACTTTCGACTGAGTATTCTACGAATTTGACCTTCTGGGTTGGTATAATCCTGCTGCTGGCTACCGATTGTGAGTCGCCAGTAGGACTTAGGGACATCAAAACATTCCAATTCACACTGGCAAAATGGCTGTCTAAATCTAGCAAAAATGACAACGTGGCTGGGCTAGATCTAAGCCCGGGGAAGATGTTGTATCCCGGTGCAATTGGGAAATAGTTCTCGAATGAACAAATTTTGATCCGGAGTGTTTGTTTGATAAATGTGAATTTGACCAGCTCGAACTGGATGAAACGGAGGCGGATGGGAAACGCGATTTGTGAGACGAATCAAATCTGAGGTTGTAACAATCCAGCACTTGTTAGAGCGCACCAAGCCCGGGAGCAGTTATGTCCCCGTCGGTTAGGGTAACTGTCGGGTGTTTGTACATTCTTCACATTGTGTTCAAGGTGCACGTACCGGTGAACTTCGCAATGATTGGTGATGTTAACTTTCCTATACTACGGGGCGTGATTGTAACAAGACATCCTGTCGCACTGACAATAAGTCGGTAACCTGAATCCGTCGATCTTCTAGTAGCTGTGCGATTTCAGCAGAAACTGATTAGCACATTCGGAATCTGTGAACGCGGGAAAGAATTCACTTAAAAACTTTACAACCGGTGTTCCTGATCAGCCAGCGCAGATACCATAATGTGAGCCCCCCAATCACTTGTCGTGGACAGTTATACAAATTATCTTTATTGTTTTCCAGTCCGACAGCATTGTTTCCCAGCCTGGCTGTTATGATAATTGGTTTGACTCAGCCTCGTTAGAAGTCGGGTAAAACTAAAAATACACTAATAACGGAACTAAGATTATCATTCGAGCTTTCCCCCTGCTATTTTCATTTACGGATTCACCAAGCAGTTCCTCCGCTTGGTTATTGAGACAGGTTTCACGCGGTAGGATCAAAACGAAATGGTTGTATGGTGGTATAGCAAAGATGGGATAACCGGTCCATTCCAACGCTAGAATCCTTGTTGTTCGCTTTAATGACGATCCTCTTGCAGTATAAGCCTAATGGATAATGCATATCCGCGGCGAAACACGAATTTGCCCCCGCATCCTCTATCGTACGACGTACGACGAACGACATCAGGCCCTCTGGTTCGACAGATTTCCATACCCAAAAAGAACAAGACGCTATCTGGTCCTTTGAAATCGTGATTTACTAAATAGCACCAAAGCCACAACCTTTGCTGCACCGAAATGAACTCAGGATGAACTGAAGGGATGATCAGGGGGAACGAAACCTCCTAAGTGGTGTGCCAATGAACTGGCAGTCTCCACAACTATGTTTAGGCCTCAGCTGCGCAAATCCGATGAGGAGCAGTAACCACGAGACAGTTCTGCACGGTCCTGGAAACATTATTCCAGGCATCTTCATACTACTTAGTGGCTTGTGACAGACGCTGTTATCGTTCGGTGGATCGACACTTGATCGGTCATGGTCCAGTGGGCAAATTCACGGTGCTCGAGCTTGAGTGGATCCAAATCCTTCACCGTTTGTCACTTCTTTAATCGCCAGCCTGTCAACTACTGCGGTCCCTTCCAGAAGAGTTTTGCGCCTTCTACTTAGGTAACAAAGTGGATTTGGTTACTTTATTATGACAAAAAGCTATCTATTGACACATTTTTATTTCTCATACACGGTGTTCGATCAGGAGCGTTTCCTTGATCCATCGATCTCCAAAAAACACGACCTTAACAAACCCCATATGCTATTACTGCCAGTTGAAAGAAACAATCCCCACTCGCAAAAGAATGAATGACTAGTTCTTATTATTTCTTATTATTTGAAGTACATACTCAACGATTAGATATGTTCAACAAATTCACAGGTCGTACAGTTTACGAGGATAGAACCAACATACTGAAGTTGACCTTATTGGAATCACGTTCGACAAACTTTTTGATGACTTTGGCCGTGTCTTGAAGGAGGGTGCCGTCAGTCGTGTTGCCATGTGTGACTGGGAGAGCTCGACGACCATCTGTTGGTAGAGTAAGAAGAAGTGAAACATCAGTGCTAAATTAAGCGGAATGTAGTCTTTCAACCTCTCCATCTGACATAAGTCAACCACGCAAATCGTGACCTGAACAGGGAACAGTACCCCGTCAACGTTCTCGGTACCGGGATGTCCTCAAGCAAACTCGCTGAGTGATTAGTTAGACAGAAAAATGAACGCTGGTTTTTTCCAACCGCCTGTAAGATCAATCACTACAAGTTGAATTCATGACTAGATCACATGGGAATTCCCATCCTTCAAAGGATGCTGATGCAATCGAGTTTTTCAGATGTTCGCTGTTGTCATTATTGGCATGAGTATAAAACCCGCCTATCTCAGGCTCGTTGTCAGTTCAATAAAAACATCAACATGCAATGAAATCCGGGGCTAGGAACATAAAATAATCCTAGAAGGGCGGCCGACTGGCTCTAAACACTGATTCTGTACGTGCGTGGTCACGTGGTTAGTCTACTAAGAAAACGTATTCAAATGGAAACCAGCATTGTGCACGGTGAGTCCAAGTGGACGGTCGTTATCTAGGTCAGTTGGGGAACAATGAGGGTGGGAACTAATCAATAGGAACCAATTTTGATGAGTATTTACCAATAATTTATACACTACTTGATGGACGAGTTCCTAATCAGACTTTCAAGTATTTGTACTAAATTAACAAAAAAGACGATTTCAAAACCGGGATTATCAAACGCAACCTACCCAGTTCGTACAAATGACCTTTGTGATGAATGAAACACACATAGAGTTGATTTGTTTCACTCTCTCTAGCAGGCGTTTTCGATTGTCCTTCTTTTGCCATTGTCTCGTGTAAATTGAACAAATCCTACCAACAAAGCGGAGATGGAAGAGAAGAGTATGATGAACATGTGATCGGATCATAGCATGATATGCGAGACAAACAAATGCACGAGCACAGCCTGGATTTACCTTTTCATGTTCCATGGCGTGACCGCGTTCGGCTGGTGTCATTTTCTTGATCTTGCTCACAAATGTGTCAAGCACGGATCCGGCTGCACGATGGGGTGTCGAGGGAGAAAATAGTATCGAAACTGGTCATTCGCAATGAGTGCTCGGACCACGGACAGGCTAGCCAAAGTTTTTCCAAAATTATTAGTCTTGGGTGACAGTTGGGGCCTCTTAACCAGATTGTATTAAAACGAAAGGCCATGAACATGTATGAATACAAAACACTTTACGATAGAATCATTGAAAAAAATTAGTCCATCTTGAGCAAAACTTACGTTCCACTGGGATCAGTTCATTACAGTTTATCAACGCGTGCAGAATGGCCACACTACCACAGGCTTGGTCCACGGTCTGTTTAATCACAGTGACCGTCTCGTCAGCGGTTTCCTGGCCCAATTTCTTCTCCAGTTCCGCTTCGGACTTGGGGAATACCAAAAGGACGGCAGCCACTTGACCGGTGATTGTGTTCAAGTTTTGTTCATCCAAGCCGAGAATATCGTGGAATTTCCACGGGCCTTTTACACCCAGCTTTTCCAAGTACTAAAAGTACACCGTATGTTCAGTGCAAACCGAGGCGGTCTTACTTTGTTCAACACATCAGGATTTGCCTCAAGCGGTAACCAGCGCATAATGAACGAGAAAACTTCACAGCTCAAATGAGGATTACACGTTTGGGAAGCGGGTTTTATTGTGAACTGGCGTTGGACGGTGGACCAATCAGAAACCAACGAATTCAAGCAGCTAAACAAATTAGATCGGGAGCACGTGAACGAAATTCAGACGCGTTCCTTACTCTCTCGTGTGTGTTTGTATGTGCTTATGTATTGGTGAGCGAGCCAGTGATTGAGCTTACTTTTGTTGATGCGTTAACCGTATCCGCGACCATGAAGTCACATGATCTCGCGCACTTGAGGCCGCTGTTGTTCGCCTCGTTACTGGACAGGCTCCAGTCAGTTTTTGACGGTTCGATGACCCAGCCGTTGCACACCAGCGTTTGCACTCGAACAGGACACCATAAAATAAGCTGATTGCCAATCGAACGGTGTTGAATTCGATTCACATGAATCTGGATACCTCTAACTCGGTAATCTACAGTTGGATCTGCATGAATGAGTTTCAATACGGCGAAACTTTCAGGCTGTAGAACGGTAGGAGATCGACCTGTTTTTTGGAGGCTTGGCATAAAGAAAGAAACATCAAATCATGTTCACTCTGGGCTGTGAAACATCATTTCTACAGAAAACCTTGGGAAAGGCTTTTGACGCTCTTTTCGTTTTGATCGGTTTTCAGCTCATTGGAATTTTAGAATGCAACCTTGGTTGAACTTTCCTACGTTTTATTTGACCAACTCCCACGAGCTGACTAACAATCACCAAACAATTCGGCTCACGGATTCTCTATCAATCGAAGAAAGAATTCAGTGGGTACGTGCAAAAGCAGAGCCAGGAACACGAACAGATTCGTCGTTCATTGCGCTGTAGATATGGGTGAGGACAGAGCGCACCCCGACGGACCATCGAACTTAAACAAACTGAATTTTTGCAAAAAGTCATCCCGATGACTCAGAACTACGTTTGTAGTCTTTAAAAAGCTGAAATCCGACGAGTAGCTACCATGTTTTTTGTTTTGAAGATGATATCGCGGACAGACTACACCCAGCTGACCGTTGTCAATACTAGGTTCTTCCTGGTTATTTCAGTCGGACAGTTGTGAGTCTCCATTTCCTAGGACCAGCGCTCGATGTCTTCGGTGTTGAGATTGTGAATGTCTAGTTGTCCCTATGGATTGTACACTTAGTGCCTTGGCAATAGTTTCTGTCCTTATCTTTTCTCGCTGTTCTCTCAGCTTTAGAATTGACTCTGAAAACGAGAGATTAACTGATTGTCCCATTGAAATGATTCTGAAATGATAACCCCGTAGCATTCCAACAGCCAACATCCTCCCGAGGGGAGCTACAAGCATATTGCGGTGGAATGAACAAAACGGGAAGGAGAACTGATAATCCGAAAACAAACTACTATAGCCAACAGTGTGCGAAAATTGACCAGTGGGAATATATATATATGGTATTACACAGCAGACTAGTTGGAACGCCAATGCATGTACCAAATTGGTCTTGAGTGTACCCACCGAGATAGCCCTGAACTTGGCGTCACGAAAGTGGGTTGTTTTCAACTGAGTGATAGAATCCATTAAGCCTATTTAAAGTCTAGAAACGGACCTGCGACTTTCTTGCTCATTTCCAATACTTTTTTTTAGGATTTCGACCTTAAATTCTTTCGTTTTTAAACCTTGGTTTGATTGAAATTTTTACTTGCAAAATTCCTCGAGTAATTCCCGTTGTTTCCATACAAATGCAGTTTCTAGGCTATCGATTGGAAGGGAACAAGTCTGCTGATTGTCTTTTCGTTTATGGATTCGTTCGGATTTCATGACAGATAACAGACCGGCTATTTGGTCTGACTGATGTGCCCAACAACAGTTGGGTATATTGCAAACTCTCAAATCTACAAGAGTTCCGCCGAGTACTTGGCCGAAAGTAAAGTTTGTTCCTTTCTTTGCAATGTTGTTGGCCGGCGGTGGCCAAACGGATAGGGTCGTGGCGTTCGGACGTGAAGGTCGCGAGTTCGAATCTTCTCACCACCGGTCAACTTCCCCGCTCGGCAGCCCTCTGTTGGCCGCGGCCCCCTTCCTCAAAATTGCTGTGCATTGTTGTTTCATTCATAAAAGAAGTAAAAGATAAAGGCAAGAAAAAAAGGAACTTGTTCGCTCATGGTAAACTTCTTGTTTACGCATTAGTTTAGCAAATTTTCATTCAGTTTTTGTCGACAGAACATTCGCCGTGGACTTTACATTAAAACCCGAAGGTGACAATTCTTTTCCCAGCGTTTTCCGAACCAGCTTTTGATCTATGGTAAATTTTACTCAGGTTGATACTAATAATCAAATTCATAATTTGGAGCCCATGGTATCATCAGATTCGTGATACAGTCCCTAGTGTTCGGCTTATAAACTCCAAGTTCCACGAACAATCTGAATTTATCGGCGTGGTCTTACAAGTGTCTTCTAGTTTTCTACCCTAAGTTTGAATCTATTGCCCATCAGAGATTGTGAGAACAACTACATCTGCCGTACACCTCCGAACCTAATTTGCACTCCCGTGAGAGTACCTAAAATTTCATTTTTGCACAGCAAAGGTGACGCCTTTCGGGATCAAATAAAGTGCATGAAAAAGGAATAGGACCACGCGAACTTCTCCCTTTGTTTCTTTTTGTGTTCTCTAACGAAACCGATTCTGGTCAGACGAGGCAAGTGCACGAGGTTAGAAAATCAAAAACATACAAATCAGACTATAACAAGCCTAGTCAGTTTAACACCAACGCCCATATGACCTCGGACCGCTCCATACGCGTCTTCTTTACTGGTTGATGCAAACCATTTAATTTAGATTGGCTAGTTTCTAATTGCTCCAGATATGTTCTTCATTCTGGGCAAGCAATCCGCTAGCTTTCAAACTTGCCGCGAAAGCTAGGCAACTATGAGTTTTAACGCGAATCCGGGATAACTGATAATCATCACTATCTTACTCTTACTTCCATCGTTGGTGTGAGCTTGGATCCCGTGAATCGTTTTCTTCATTCTGGACGAACTTGTCAACCTGCTTCTTCCGGACGGGGAAAAAACTATGCTTATTCCCGTCTGATGGAACATAGCATGCCAAATTGTTGAAATAAGGCATGCACCATCTGTTAATCAATGCGGGAAAATCAATGCCCCTCCCCCTTAGTTTTCACAAAGCAACAAACATGGGTACGTGCACAGTGGATACAAGTGTGATGAACTCTGCCGAATGTCGTTTGACTGGAGGCATGCAAATCGCAGTCTTCTTCACGGACCGGTAACTCGATTCGAATATGTCCGAACAAATTAGGTGGAACAGAGAGGACGAGACTTTCCGATCAAACCTCCTATTTGGGGCCACATTACAACCAACTCCACCCGGAAGCTAAGACGCATAAACAGAGTTCTGTTAATCAAAATAACGTGAAACAGCCTGACATACTGAGTATTTTGTCTAAAAATGTATGGCATAAAGTTTTGGTTTTGAATCTGTCAGAAACAGGGAACATTTGAACTAAAATAAAACCAAAGCCGAATTCCCAGTCATCGACTTGTGCCACAAAAGAATGATTGGCAAAAGTAAAATTTACACTTTGGAATCTTGGATATTCTCCGACCATTAACTGACTAAGTTCACTATACGAACACTAAATTTCTGTACCGGTTTCCAGGACCGAAATTTTCCGTTTTTTCTTAATGCATTCTGGCTTGGTTTCTGCGTACTCGTTCCTTCGAAAGGCTTTTTCATTCGAGGATGATGATCCCCCATATTTTGCACAACTTTTATTCTATTATTAACCACGTATAGTCTCCGGTCTTAATTTCCGTATGCTCTGCCCATCCGATGTTTATTTCAACCTAAAGTGTTATGCAAGCCATAGAAGACAAATCGAAACTAGCCGGGGCATATTTGGGGTACTATAATATGATAATAAACACGCGAAAATTTACAAACCCCAGGGCACGGTATCCTCAGAGGAATCTCATTTCACTCAGGTCTTGTATAGTACAAAAAAGCTAACGAATCGCTAGGCCCAGGTGGCCGAGGTGCATGGGTCGCCGTAAGAAACAAGATTGGAGTTTAAGAGACGTACAAAATGAGCGATTATCAATCAATGGATCCGCCCAACCAGCATGAAGGGTAGAGGGCCATTAGAGGCACGTATACAAGAGGCTCTGCGACCGATTCCAGGGCTAAACAGAAAAAGAAAAATCCCGCGTGCCTATGCTCGCATACATGATTGGCAACGGAAAGAGGTCAGGATAAAATACACAAATCAGCTTCCCTGCTTGGTTTCGAATCCATCCTAGATCAACGAATTTTTTGCATTTGGATCAATTATGTATATCTGGTGGTCTAGAAGAGCTCCAGCTCGTGCCAGAAGAGTGGCTAGTTGCTTCATGTTTGTCTGCATGTGTGTGTGTGTGTGTGTGTGAATAACGGTAGGTGGATGGGAAATCAGAATCATAGTGAACTGCCTAGATGCGGAACGAATGAGACGAACCTCTAGTCAGTTTCGATCATACAGAAACGTGATCAGAAACAGGTTTGATTGAAATTGTAGGAGGTATGTTTGAAATAAAGACAAAGCGAACTCTGCAGTAAGCGTCCTTCAAACAGCCATTGAATTTCTTTTTCATGTCACATCCTCGACACAGATTTCCATGTTGTTCTGATCTAATGTTTTCTGCTTTTATTACTATTCAGTTTATGGCATTGACTTGGTACACCGCTTTTTATCGTGTACCGGATCATTTTGATTTAACACAATTTTGCTGGAGAATACTAAAACAACAGTGTCGGGGAAAGTGACTGGGGTCGGATAGCTTTTTAGTGCATATTACACATGTTCTTACTATCCAGCCTTAGTGATTCTGAATGCATACTGCCCCGAATGAACCCACAAACCTTGGATTAATTAACTTTCGTTACTGTTAGTTGAGAAATCATTGTGCAACCAAATGGATGTTGTGTTTTGTCCAAAACACGCAGAGTTTTGTCGTATTGGTTTCATCGGGGCGTTAGAAGTAAAAGAAAAACGACAATTCTTCATGAATTTCCCCCAGTGCACCATTCGGATACGATTATCAAACAACGGGCCCATATGGGAATTGCTGAAGAAGTTTAACAAACACTAGTATAGTTTTTCTCCTAACAAGTATTACCACGGCAACTGCTTTATCTATTGAAATCCACTTTACAATTATGGGAAGTTTTGCGACTACCAGGCTTGGCAGGGCAGTTCATGCGTTTGGGAGAATAAAAGCAATACAATTTCCCACTTTAATCACGTAGATTTGGTTCTTGCAAGTGTTCTAGTCGTAGTCATGCTTTCACGTTCAACGTTTACAGCACAAGCTGAGGGTCTCGCAATTTGGCCCGACCGTAGATTGATTGCACAGTCCAATAGGACATCACCAAATCAACCAATCGATCGATGGATTGACCACCATGAACTAGATATTGGACAAACCGGAACAGGTGACGCATCATTGTCGAAAATGGTTTTCTGTGCTGGCCTCATGTGTCAACCTCGTCCGGAATTTGGATTCACCAGGTATTGGAATCCTTTTTTGTTTTTGTATTTAGACGGAAACAACTTCGACAGCTTTCTGACAAACAGTCAAATGAGTAGGAAAGCGAGTTCAGAAAACGGCGGATGCACATGTATCTTGATCGATTAACACCCTTTTCAATCCACTGTAAAACTTCCGGGAGGGAATTGTTTTTGGCATTTGACCCAGAAACTATTGTTTCCAAAGCTAAATATGGATAACCATACTTCCTCGTCAAAACTTCCAAGCTCGCTCGAAATCCACAAGACATCTAAAAGGAAATGATAAAAATCCGCACAAACCAGACTGTTCACGTAGCTCGAGTCGGGTCTTATAGTATCATCTCCAATCCCCGCAAACGAGGATCGCATCCACGCAAGCCGTAGGTATAAAGAATGGATCCTACATCATCTCCAATAATACATTTGCTTTGGAAAAAATCAAAACACCGAGCGCCAAGAGTTTCACGGACTGTCGGTAAAATGTATCCGCTTCAGCTACCATCTGCTAACCTAAAAGCAATAAATGCAGTCCGGCGTAGACCACATCTTAACAACTTTGCATAAATCCTGCTTGACATGGCTGCACATTGCATACACAATTGACCTCATTCGGCATGTAAAATCTAATATCAAACCCATTTGGACAGCATACGGCTTACGGAATTGGTTGCTTTCGTTTATTTCGTGATGCAAGCTGCCTGTCAACTGTGATCGAGTAACTGACATCGTATTCTCTCTGGTGTCTCTCTGCCAACGGGAGCCTTAAAACAATTCTTGTACGACTGGTTCACGCTAATGTTTCTCATGCGTACTTCACTTCACCATACTGTCTCTGGTTCCGTTGAAGATGACGCAATCCGGAGTTTTTGATGGCATCTATAGGTTAGTACGTTCTGGGATCGCAAACGGCGATCACTACAACCACCCAATCGTGCAGTTCTTGGGGAAGATAAGGGTATACTTTGAGGATTAATGCACGAAACCTGTAGGAAGAAAGGGAAATTTGTAATCAAGGGACATGCCGAAATTTCGACGAAAGTGTACTAGAGAACAAGACGTTGAACAAAACGGAATATGGGGTACATTGTAGACAAGGCACTTGACAGGTAAACAGATAAACAAGGCACTTGACAACAATCGATACCTATCAGCAGGGCGGATCCACTAAGTCTAGCCTGCACACCCGATCTGGACTAATAACTTTGTACGTTCTAGTCATAAGAGATAGCGATGAACAATGTTCACTCCATTCGGATGACACACCTGGAGTTCACTAAGTTTAAGTTCCTTCAAATGTATTCAACCATTCTCACAGACGTTATGTGTATCGCATGGTTCCAAGTGAACATATAACCACTGAGTCTCAAGGTCTGGTTTCGGACACTTTGCACTTAAATCATTTTGTTTGAATGCGCACTGCACGATGTGCAATATCCAAATTTGATTACCGACAGTTGAATTTTTTCACGAAGTTTTAGAACCGCTGAGGAATACATGCATTAGTTTGAATCACACCAGAATCAAGCATCTTCGTGAAACTGAAGGTTTTTTATTCTGATATGCCGAAGATGACAAATGTTGTGCTCACTTACGGGATACCGAGAAAGCATTCCACGGTTAATTTCCCCGCGGTGAATCAGCACGCCAAAGCGCTCGTAAAATAACGAAACGTCAAAATGACAAAATTACCATTGACGGTAAAATATGAAGCTACTTCGTTGGAGGAATTCATGTGCTATGTTCTCATGAATGTGTGACGTAACTTGCCACATCGATAGGCCCATATGGTCGAACTACATCGCAGCTAATATAACCCAAATGACTTTTCGAATAACCCTAAAACGGTTAAAGATAGCTAATCTCCTAAGCTTACTAGATGAATATTATCTTTCATTGCTTCCCACATGGTTTCTTCCGTCGCTCCTGATCACGGGATCTCCTGGTAGGTATTTTATCGCGACAGACATACTGTGAGTCGTTCTCGAGACCGAAGCATTAGCCCATAATGTGACATGCTCGAGCTCAGGACTCCGCTTCGACGGGGTTGGAAGTATCGTGAACTGAAATCTGGAAAACCGGGAATACAAGTTATGCCGAAATCCAAGAGGCGTAAAATTTGCCGAGGCTCTGGCGATAAGCCCCCACTCCTCATGCACCAATCGGAATGACGGAGCAGAGATTTCGGAGATATGGACAGCCCTAACATCTTTGGGAAACAAACATTCCAAAGGTCACCACGCTAGTTGACCCCACCACCACGGGATGCATGATGTGAAGGACAACTGTTCTCTCACCCGACTCACAGTTCAAAGTACACACACTCACAAACACACAGACAACCTAACATTAGTTGGCATGTGAACGTTCCCACAGTCATTTGATTGTAAAACTTGCCTTGAGAATGACTACCCACGGTAGTCGAAACGTCGGCGCATTACATTTACCAACAACGCTGTGTTATTACCATTATATCATTCACAATTAAAAACCAATACATGACGCATCGATTTTTCGATACACACCTTACATCATTTGGTCCAGTATCAGCACTTACAAAATCAGAACCAAGATGGCGGCGTACCGCCAACCCGTTACGGTAGCACTTCAAGCAAACGACATTCAAGGAGGAGTGGTCATGTGACACTAATGGTCAAATAAAAGTACGACAAAAACTAGGTCCATTAACGAGGTCACGGAAACGTCGTAAAATGGAGTGAGACCTGAAAAAGAGAAAATTGCAATTTGTTCTACGTTTGCATACTAGCTAAAGATGATCAAAACTGGTGAAATCGAATTACGAAAAAGCTGTGATTAAGTGACTTAATGTCAAGAGAATGTTTGATGTGTGTGCATATGCGCGTGCGTGTGGCGAATGCGCATGCCAGGAAAACAAGCGAGCGCACACTGACACTGGACGAGAAAAGTTCTAGTTTTAGACACTCGCGCTGAGAAAAAGAATTAGTGCGGTCGGTTTCGCATATATGCTCACCTCATTGGTGTGTGCTAGCGACTGCTGCAAGTAGACTATGTTTCTTAGAGACAATTGCTTTAGCAACGATCGTGAAAGACCGCAATAACAATTAACCGAAGGCGGCAAATGTAAGTTAAGACATATGTTTTATGGAATTATTCACACACCCCAGTGTCACCTCTAAGCTCATCAGTATGAAAGCATTGGAAGCACCATAAGGCTGTTTCATTTTTGTTAGGTATTATCAGCAGTGCACCATTACTGTGCCTGAAATGGGACACGAACTCGGGATAAAGTTTCGTTAGTCGAGCACCGTAGATACTGCTCAGTGATGCCGAATGATGTATAGGTCTTGTTTACCATCTATTATTTTACTTCTCAGGAAAATACTGATTTCCAAAAGAGTTCTTGACAGTCAGGGACCAACTAGTTGTCTGTCAAAAGTCAGGCGGATCCATATTCCTGCAATCAACAATGATGACTAAATGAAAAATATCAGAAGTTCGAAACCGTTCCCATAAATCAGTGTGACAGTAGACTGCGACTGGGGATTGTCAGACTCTGTACCTCCCTATAGTTATTGAGGCCTGGTTTTGTTTTCTCTCACCGAGTTTCAGGATAGTGGTTGCCGATTCACTCCACCGGTCGAGTGAGCCTTAAAAGCGATACTCCTGCCCAGAGCACACATACATGGACCAAACATCACATAAGTTCAGGCGACTAAAAAATTCGTTGCACTTGCCCATTGACTGACTTCATCAGTGTGTACTGTTCCCCGAGGTGGATATTGTCTGGTAGGTGGAATAAGACGAGCGGTTCGTGAAGTGACATAAAAACCTGAAATCCTTGTTCCATGGATTTACTCGACCGGGCTGAGATAGGCCTCAGGGTTGAGGTCCACCGCATCTTGATACAGGAAGTTTGCAAACACTAATTAAAGGGCAGGTGTTACTGGCGAAAACTGGCTTATCTTTAAGATCACTCTGCAACAGCACCTCTATTAACTATTTAGAATGGGAAACCCAGTTACGTACGATGCATCTAACAATCAAAGCCATGAGCCAGAAGCGAGCGGGGAGCCTTCTATTAACTAGATGTTTGTTTCATTACTATTTTTTTCTTTGTCCTTCTCTACGAAGCAGCTCTGCGAAGTATGGCCTGAAACCGAAACATCTCACTGCGAGAATAATCACCATCAAAAACAGCTTCGCAGAAATCCTGCGAACAATCGAGTTATTTTTTTTTGGGTCGAAACAGATGGCCGGTTAAATCGTTTCCAGCTATATGCTTCTGCTCACAGCTTCCTCCCTTTTAGACAGCCTGTTTGTTCTGTACATGCAGTCTCTTTTGCACGTCGGTTTATCCAGAAAACCCTCTGATAACATGTCCCATACTTGCAAAGGTTCCTTGTCAGATAGTCTCGTAGGTGGTTTTCACTGTCATAGCTAACATTCTTCCTAGCCTCGTCAACCTCTGAATTTCGGCTCCTTCGATGTGCGTACTCTTTTGCAGGCCGGTCATCGGGGTTGTTTAGGGCTGACAGTGGACTAACTAGTTATTGACATCTGCTGCGTCCGTGAATTCCGGATATGAGTAGTGTACTTCAACCAGCTACGCCTGTCTCAAAGTATTTTTTGTCCAACTCATGAGCGAAGCAGCTGCTGTTTTAAAATGCAAAATATAAGAACAAAGAAGTCTGTTCTAGCCTCGACTAGTCAATCGACAATCGATCCCATATCTGCGATTCTCGCTAACTTTGTTGAGAATAGCCAAGTTGACCAATTACTCGAAATCAAATCGTCTATGTTGGTATTCTATGATCAACACTCATTGATCGGTTCTACTACCCGTTAGCTTGGTCCATCGATATTCTTGAGGCGCTTTCTATCAAATTATTGACCGACGCTGTCAGTGCGAATTCACGCAGCTGTTTATTCTCATTGGCTGTAATTGCATCAAGCTGAAAATATTTGAAGAGCTACCACTTTAAGAACAATCAATTGATTCAAATGAACAACATCCCACTAATTTCCTTAGCGTTTCTATCTCTGACGCTATTGCTTTTTTAACACTACGTTTGCGTGCCTCCTTGGATAACAAAAGAAGAGGGCGAACAAGCTCGTTTTCGGTGATTCTCGATCGTAGGCTTACATCGCATTAGTTGTGCCATATACCGGCCGCGGGTAGGAGAGAAGAAAAGGGGATACATACTGAACAATGTTATAAGTTGACAAGTTGTTCACATGTGATCCAGTCCTATATCCGCACCAGTTGAGCGATTCATCATGAATTTAATTAATCTAAATTGTCAATAAGAACCTATGGAACTTGTTTCCTTCTTGTTAAGAATCGCCAGCAGTGTATATATATATATGGGAACAAACGATTGTGAGTTGGACATCACGGTTGCTGGGCTATTCGCGTTGGCGTTCAAGTGTTTATTGAATCTGCACAGTGCACCACGTCGACACTCAACGGTCATTGGTTTTGCATGGCCAAAGGCGATTGCTCACGAGGGTGACGACTGCTTCTTCAGAGAGAGCCTAATTGGAAGTTTTAATGAGCTCGATTACGTGTCCGACTTGTGTGTTCAGTCAGATGATTGTAATGCATCACCTAGGGTATCTGCATTCAGCTTGTAAATAAAACTCACGATAACATCGAACAGTTGTTTCGTTCGGCAGGTCAACAATAATTAACAGTCCACGTACACCTTTTTGTTCCTCGTTGGCCAGGTGATTCTAATAGTCCACAGAAGCTTCGGTGTTTGAATGAACTGCACCTAAGTGCAATAGAAACGACTATGTAAACGAGTACTGACCGTTTCCGCAATCTGACCAGTCCGTATGGAACCATCTGTGTCAATACTATGTGCCCATTGCATACTTAGTTCAACCAATCCACTGTATCATGCAATTTCCCAATTCCAGTTCTTAGCAGTCATGGTTGATGTTTATAAATGACATAAGTCGGAAAAATTGAGAACGAGCTCTTTCTTCAGTTTCCATTTTTCTGGATATGTTCTGTGGGACTAATTGGAGAGCGTCAATTTCTAACGAATTACGATTTCGTATTCGGCAGAGTAGTTAGATGAAACCTTGTTGGTGTTTTGTCGTGTGATGGAACGGAACATCGGTAAACACAATTCCGCTTCATTTTGACTCTCAGAGACAGCTCAAGTGACACGGAGACAAGAATTTCCTTCCTTGGTATTCAAACGTAATTGCTTTTTCGCAACCCAGGAAGGATGCTAATTATTCCCGCATACAATCTAAAATGAAATGGGCAACAAGCCAAATGTTCCAACGTTTCCTCAAAATTCAGAAAACGACATTCACGTAAACGGCACTTGTTTGGTTCTACACCACTCTTAGTCTCACGGTTGCAATTGTCGGCTGTCCCAGTCCTCGGGTGCAATAGTCCCTGGCGGTTACCGAGCTCATGGGGGAAACAGGTACGAAAAAGACAATTAGAATCTGACTGAAGTGTAGCAGAAACAATGCAATTAATTGGTCCAATAAGGGGGTAGAGGATGGTCAACACTACAAAATAGAAAAAAAACTATAGCAAATAGGGACTGACAAACCGATGCATATTATGGCAACACATCAACAGATCAGCGGTAAAATGGGTAGAAGCAATGCGACGGGGGGGGGGGGGGCGTGAAATCGACAATGGACAAAAATCACGGTCCGGAGTTCATGTTCACCTGAATACGTTAACACTCGAAAATTTGCATGCACTGAATAGCCTGATATCTGCACAGACCACAACATCGTAGATTTGGACGAAAGCACCGTTGGGGATTCACTAAGATCCCAGACACTTAACCGGGAATGCTGGAAAAAGACTAGGACTGCATTACCAAAAGCGTGGGTTTCCGTGTTACATGATGTCCATTTTCACATAGACAATCAATAACTTGCAGTCACACAATGCGAACACGTCTCGTCATTCGACCGACAGTCTGTTAGAGATGTTTCGGTTTACGGAATACAGATGCCGCGATGGAACGGCAGAGTGAACGGGAATAAATCACAAAACAAACGAATATCACCCTGAAGAAGAGAAACGAAGTCTACAATTGAAAATAACGATAAACACTAAAAATAAAAACAATCAAAATTTTCCAATAATAAAATGTACAGCAAATAGAAACGATATTTCTCGCCGATTTGCAAAACATTAACAGCACCGAATATTACACGAAATCATAAAAACATTCATTAAAAAAGGGAGAGATGGCTGCGGTGCCCCGACGTTGAATAAAACACTTAAACCGATCGGTTTCATGTAATTCATTTCACAACCGGTAATCCTCTGAGCAATTCATCGGTCCAGAAATTGGCTACCTTCTTCCGTAGGATTAATTCAACCATGTCCGTACAAACACGATAGGAGCATTCCTCTGGAATAATCTCTCCGGGAAGGTAGTTCACTTTCAACACGTATCGTCTTTGATCACTCTCCTCATTGCCTGTGCATTCGAAGTAG
>LUCM01010093.1:0-31129 GCA_008360955.1 Fasciolopsis buskii
ACAAGAGAGAAGAAATCAGTCTGCAGACGTGATATACATACATTAGTCAATTAAACCTATCAAATCCGGTGCCTTCTAAATCGTTTGTGCTCTGTGACGCAAAGCTCAATGACCAAACTTTGAGCTGACAATAAAATTCTCCCATCACACTCCACCAATACTACAGAGATACCTGTTCTCATAAAAATACGACCTTCAGAAATCCTCTGTCCTCAACAGTCAAGTTTTTCAGTCGTATAACAGGATCGATCTTACTAAGGGAGTTTTATCTCGATATCTGATCGGTAACTGGATGTTATGTCGTAACTATAGACGTCTTAAATTGATAATCCCTAGTCGACTCGGCACATGATTCTTCTTTCTATACGAGACCACTTAACGCAATGTAGCTGCTCAAGTAACAAAACTTATCTACTCTGTTCAACTCCTTTCATTCAAAAACAAGACACGGATCCAGTTCAAAAAGAAAGACCGTGTCTAAGAAACTTGTTAATGATAAGTAGTAAAAGTTCTGAGTTGTATTCCCGAATGGTTGGTCATGTGGTGCCGATATCCAACTTGCCACTGAAAATCATGGAAGCACTGTACAGCTGCTTCATCCTCGTTGGAAATCATAACCAGTACCAATCCGACTCGCCCGAACGGGGAAGCGAACCGGAACGAACGCCTCAGACATTACGCTGGCCAATCTCTCGTTTGAGACATCTACATGACCTAGAGTCCGATCTTGGATTTGCCACTGGGCGCAGGAGGTCAAAATTCTACATATAATGCTCAATCGGACACTAAGTTTTTATTTTTGATGACGACCGCATTGAAACACTGAACGGAACCGGAATCGGCAATTATCACCTAAGAGCGGCTATGAGGAACGGGTCGTTTTCTTGGTGATCACGATCATGAACCAAGAAGCAATCTAAGATCAACGGTCTGGACCAGTGACCGACAGTCATCGACTGATCCACGCCACGGATGACCAAAAGTAATGCGTTTAAGCTGTCCAGCGCTGTGAAGGCGACAGAAAGCACCAACCAAGACCATCTCGCTTGTTATGGAAAAAATTCGCGTTCGCCGAGGAAGGTCTCTAGTTGGAACAAACCCAAGTCCGTTCGAAAGCTGGGACAAAAAATCAACCGACTGAAACAGCAAACGGGCGTTCATTTTCCTGTTGAACAGCCATCTTCGACAATAAAGTTTACCTGAGAACGTTTCATAGAGTCTGGATAAGATTGCGAAAGTTTGTACGAAAGGCAAAAAGATGCCTTGAGTTGTTGTAAAATCCCAGTTGAAGGTAACTCCCTTACAAAATCAAGAGAAAGCTATGGATATAGCGCTAGGCAATCTCAAAATAGTGGCCGCTTTTACTACTGAAGTATTTTCCAATTTCTCTACTTTCCCAGAAGTAAGTAGACATGGCTACTAAACGAATAAACGAAAACTTAGAGGATGAGAAACAACCCAACGCTTGAAAAAAGATGATGGAGAAATTGAGAATGGGCAAGTTTATTGTACGCATCTGGTGGTATACGGAAAACCCTCCTGGCCTAGTGAGACCCTATGCACTTCTATGCCTCGTCAAATCTTAAGATCGCGGTTTCCAGTCCCCTCCACCGTCGTGTGGTGTGCCCCAGTGGCTATGGTGCCTATCCATTTTATTACACTCATACATGAAACCTATCGTAAAAAAGCGAAACATCCCAGTCATTGTGCTTGTTCAGCAGCCTCATGGTTTGGTTGAACAGAAACAGCCAAAAAAGAAACACAGGTGTCCCCTGCTGACATTCTGATAATTGATAACAGTCAGAAAACAAAACAAGGATGTCCCTTTTTCGTCGAAGGTCCGAAAACGGCCCTGACTACAGTACAGACAACAGACATCCTTTCAATGATTTCAAAACGCCTTCATACTTTCTAATCTTTTGTAGCTTACTTCCTTTTTCATAAGACACCAAAGTACACCATTGCAAGAAGGGGATCGTGGTCAAAAGAGGGCTTCTGAATGAGGGAGTTCATCGGCAATGTATGGAATCAAGCTATTATTCTTCAATTTGAAATATCGTGAGGTTTAGAGCTTGGATTGAGAGAAGCAGAAAGTGACAAGAGGCTGTAGGCAAATCACAAAAGACGACGGCTGATCCGAGTTGTCCCGAATAAATCTTGAATATTACCAAGAATCATCAAATATGAAGGTCGTGTTTTACATTAAAACGCCTGAATGGTTTAAAACCAAAAAGGGCATCCTCTATGGAACTAATGCAGTCAATCAAAACGAGAAACATTAGGTTCCCTGTTCGACAGCGCTGTTATTTTTCGCATAGATCTCTTTGATCTTTCTCAGGGCCCTGAAAAATCGTGCGATAACTGGAAAATAAGTCTGCCATTGATCATTACTAACGGCATATTGCTCATCAGAGTCCCGCAGAATCGCAGTTCACTACCAGTTTATCTGCTAAGTCGAAAGTGACCTATTAGGATGTATTTTGTGAGAAAAGTACCAGTGGCTCATAAACATTTTATGTCTAACAATCCAATGAGCCCTTTAACCAAAACCGGTATTCTGTTGAACTAGGACCAAGGAAAACTGTGATGCAATGCAAGCGCAAGATGCTTGGCACTTACGTCGAACTGTTTCTCCAAATTCGACCGACCAGATGAATCCAGTTCACGTAGATGATGTAAATAATCGCGAAAATGAAGCACGCGTATGGTATGACAAGGATACAGTACGTATTCCCTTAGAGCATCGTGGATAAATGCATATTGTTGCTGTCCAACGAGCAAGGAAGGGAGATTGAAAGGAAAGAACGAAAAACAGGAGAAATAAAGATCGATGACAAATTTCATGATAAGATGAGAGGGCTTTGTGAACCTCGAAAGCAGAATATGTAGACAAAATCCCAACGAACACATAAATATGAAAAACGGTGTTAACCTGGCACGGCAGTTACAGAAGCGCTTGCGTCAAATCAGAGGTAAAAGGATCGGCAATAATATTCGACACCTATGGGGGGCCAGCAAGTGTTCCCTCTCTTTCATTCAACATGTCGAGGTTGCATCGACCAAATATTCACTCTTCGACAGATACTCGAAATGCGCCACACGCACCGACGCCCTACGATCGTAGTCTTCCTCGACTTGAAAGGTGATTTCGACTCCGTGGATCGACCAGCACTACTCAGTGCTCTCCACCGGAAGGGTATGCCAACGAAGTTTGTGAACCTGTTGCGAGCATTGTACTCGCATAACTATGGTCGCGTTAGGGTATACGGTGAACTGTCACGTTCATTCGAAACAACTAGTGGCGTTCGACAAGGGTGTCCCATCTCTCCATTCTTGTTCAACTTCGTCATGGACGAGGTGATAGAAGATGCTTTAGGAGATCTGCGAGACGTAGGAGTCGAACTGGGAGGTGGAGGGAAGCTATGCGACCTAGATTACGCAGACGACGTCGTGTGCCTGTTCGAGTATGCGGACCATGCACAACGGGCACTAAATAGACTGTCGAGATTGGTTGCTCGGTTCGGTATGTGCTTTGCACCTTCAAAGTGCAAATTACTGTTACAGGATTGGACGACAGCAGCACCGAACTTGATACTGGATGGAGAGGAAATAACAATGGTGGACCGTTTCACCTACCTTGGTAGCTGCGTGTCCAACGATGGTAGCTCGACAGTGGAGGTAAATATGCGTATATCCAAGGCTCGTGCAGCTTACGCTGGATTGAAACACTTGTGGCGTCGGCCTGATATTTGACTGAAGTTGAAAGGTCGTGTGTACTGTGCTGCAGTGCGTTCAGTTCCGTTGTACGGTTGCGAGACGTGGAGTATGCGTGTGGGCGATGTTCGTCGGTTGGAGGTTTTCGACAACCAATGTTTACGTAGTATGGCTAGGATTGCATGGAGTGTGACCGGGTGAGTAATATTGAGGTTAGGAATCTGGTATTGGGTGCCACTTCTGAAAATAGCTTGTTTTAGCCTATGAAACTTAGTAGACTACGATGGTTGGGTCACGTGTTGCGTATGTCGAACACTTGTCTACCATATTGTGCCCTATTTTGTGTTCCTCCTGAGGAATGGAAGAAGCCATGTGGAGGCTAACAGATGACGTGGAAACGTGAGATGAGAAAATTTACAGCGAACTTAGGTAAAGTAAGTGTCTCACGTCTTCGTGGTTGGGGTCCGAAAGACTCGTCGACTTGCTGGCTGGAGACACTCAAGGATATGACAGCGAACCGTGAACAGTGACGATCGTGCTGTCATTTTCTATGGAATCAGAACGATTGAAAACACGTGCGTTTGTACAGTTAGACTGTTTCGTGTTTTGGCTGCAGCAGCACCTTATCTTTTGCCGCCTGTGTAGGTTCACTCCCTGTTCACTTTGGATATTCACTTTTTATATAAACATGTAACTCTGGGGGAAGGCAGGGGTTAGTGAGGCTTGCCTTGCTGTTCAACGCTGAACGATGATGATGATGATGCGCAGCTGGTGGAACTATAAACCTTATTTTAAAAGAGCAGGGTCAAACTTTAAAGACAACTTGTACGACTTGCAAGTGTCGAATTGGAAGCCCAAGATTTCGTTGTACTGCCAGTCATTTTCGGTCAACTACAGTTCTCGAACAAATCTGCCGGAAAAGTATGCGCATAACGAGAGCTCTAAATGTGCTTACATCGACCGATACAGTAAAACGAGGTTTTCACACGGAATCTGCGACACGAATTTGTTAACAGTGCATTCTACTGACGACATTCCCTGAGAAAGGCATTAGTAGAAGAAAACTTCTATTGTTTCACGATGGGATCTGGGAAGCGGTGTCTGGATGATTAGGAAACCAATTATCATTTTAGAGTAGATCAGAAAAGATCAATGGTTATCCGATTTTCCACTACCTCGCCTCGTAAGCAGGTGGTGAACGCACAAAGCTTTCAATCAGAACGGGTCTGGCTAGTGGCCCCTAAAACCTTTAAGCCTTTGTGCGATTCATCACGCTTTCATTTTGCTGAACTATAACGAAGCAGCGATGTCAGTATTAGCACCAGTTGACTTCGACTGATCTTTATGACGCCTACAGCATTTCAGGTTCATGCAGACCCATAGCTTCGAAACGCCATTACTGATTCAACGCTGGAACGCAGTAAACTCATTTCCTACGACTACAAACATGAATCGGCAAGTAATAAAAATATATCAATTTTTACTTTAACTGCAATGGCTACCAATGAGGGCTGTTATTGCTGCCGTACAATTGATAGCAAAACACTGCTCGATTAAATAAAAACAGTTGAGGCCCAATGATGGACCACAAAGAGAATTCCACGACTCGGGAAAATCATTACAGGATTTAAATCCTAATGGCAGACAGCAGAAGCCGCTGACGAACTCTAGAATTCTGATGTCTAACATTTAAGTTCACTGCCTATTGGCCCAATTTGGCTGACAGATGAGAATAGTAATTGTTATCAATGTTGTATAAAACACAAACTTAGCTGAATATGGATAACGATACGCATGTGGAACACTCCTAACAATGGATAAAATACGGTCCGAATGTTAATAACACTAAACCGATTCAGTTAAACGAACAAGAAACGGACTGGAAAACGCTTTCAATAATCAATATGGTGATGAAAAACCACAACTCAACTAGGAAAGCTGGATTAAAGATAAGTAGTATTCCAAACAAAACATTGATTTTACAAAATGACCCAATCAGTCCAATTTGCACAACAACTAATCTTGGATCAACGTGCATTAGTTTTGGATGCTACCTCTAAGCAGCACATGTCCACAAAGAAAAAAACAGGGAATAATCAAAGATCAACTGTATGATACTAAGTTGAAGAACTGTACAGAAGAAAGTAGATACTAAACGATATCCCCTTTTGTCGCCAACAGTCTCAACCTATGCTGATTCAGTGCTCGTCCTAAAGACTGGACCGTAGGACTGTACGCCGAAATTCTGAGTTATTCACAAAAGTCGCCCACCGTATTCTGCCATTACTGCGAAGACGACGATATTCAAGCAGCAAAAGTCTTCGCACTTTCTCTGGTCTCAATGGCGATGTTTCGGAGCCATACAGCAGTTCTGGCTTCGCTGCGGTTGCATATGATCTGCCTTTGATCGACAACCGGATGGCCATGTTTATGCCATAGATGCCTCAAATTAGTGAACGCCAATCGAGTCCTTCGTGCGCGAAGACACCTCACTTGACATACGACCACCAGGTGAGATACAACTACTTGTTCCCATGTAAGGAAGGAAGTTCGGCTTTGATACAATTCAGCCTCGCTTTGACCCAATTAAATAAAAACGTAAGGGCACGAAGAACACGACAAAAAAGAATCCGTCAATCTGAATTGGCGTTCAGACAGTTTTGTTTAAACTATTCAGTGGTTTCGGATTTCGAACTTCCGGCCAAAACATGTGTAAATGTTTAGCCAGTCCTTTTATATCACAATCCCTATCAGAATCAAAGCAACTGTTGAAGTAAGTTCGGTCAATTCACTGGGGTTCTGTGGAGTAAAGGCTCTAATAAATATTGGAGTTAGCTTGCTGTACGCACTTCCAATGCTCACTTGCCAAATACTCGCAACGAACTGAACAACGCTGCTTCGCAATCATCTGCATCACGGGATCAAATTAGCTAACGGTGAATGACGATTGAATGTTTCTGTTTAGCTAGAGGAACAGCGGTAAACTATAAAAATTGCAAAGTTTTTTTAAGTGGAAGCATAACATGGTGTTTTATGCTTATTCCCCATGTCGATGCATCTCTTTCTAGCACTACCTGCTCCAGAGAATGGCGTACAACTAAGCAGACGTTCAGTGGACATCCGAACCATTTTAATTCATTTAGATTCAGTGTCTCTTACGTAGATTGGATCCTGGGCCCAGTACCGTAAACACAACATCTCAGTTACTGACAAATTCTCACACGTTATTTTACCGATACTACGAGGACAACGGTGTTCAAACACTGACAGTCTTTGCATATCTCTTACTCTTAACGGCCGCGTGTCTGGGTCACATACTAGGGCCGGCCTTGCCGCTGCTCTCGCAAAAACTGAACTTTGATAGAGAACTAGATGTCTTGCCAACGCCATAAAACCATCACACTGTTAGATATCAATCGACGTTAACCATCGAGGTGACGGTTATAGTCCAAAGCTGAAACCTAGTCAGATCTAAAAATATGAAAACTTGTCTGAAAATAGACGAACGATATGCTGTAAAAAGTGGATAAACCAGCCTACTTCCTTTGAGCCACCGATTCTATGAAGACGACAGCAAACATCAGTTTCCGAAGATATTACATTGTGGTTTATAGTTATAAATACATCCATATCCCATTCTCACAAACAGCGCATGGTAATGCGGCAGGTGATAGAAGACAGTTGGCTGCTGCCAATTTAAACGGAATGGTGAGATTCCATCTTCTGATTTCTTAGACCATCATTTACTCCACTGGACCACCTCCACCCATTGTTTCTCGGTATGCCAAGTTTTAATAGCAAGATCTCGAAAAAATCGTGACGAACGTGACCTCGAGATAATGATGCAGATGATAATTCTCAAAAATGCTAACCGGTCTCCAAATTAAATATGCAGTCCTAACTTATGTCTTTTGGTTACCAAGCGCGCTGAATAAAGGGGCAGGAACTTAATTCTTAAATGAGCACATTAAACTAAGGGATTCAAGGACATTAGAAGGACATCATATTTTAGTAAATTTGCACAGAAGCAATTGCGTAAACAAATATTTGACACATTACTAAATACTAAAAATCAAAGGACAGTTACAATGCCTAAGACGTGTATCACTCGAATTTGGTTTAGAAAAAGCTCACTTCCGTTTGAACCAATTTCATGCGTTGCTGTCGGATATGTTCCAAAAACCCACGGATAGAAACCACATGCTCTGCTTGTAGCTGACGGATCAAACTCTCAATACAAATATATGTCCCGGTTCGGCCAACACCGGCGCTGAATTGACCGAAAAGAAAATTTGAAAAAACAGTATAAAATGAGAGTCTATGGGAAATGTGAGTCGCCAAAAAACAACGAGCGAATCATATAATCTCATTTATCATAACCCAAATCGCAACAAACCAATTACAAAAACGAAATCTGACGATGACAATTCACTACTTTAAGAAAACACGCGTCGTTCCCTAAATGTCAGTCTGTTGCAATAATGATTTTACGTTTGATAAGCCTATCCAACTGTCCCGAAAACGTCACCACTGCAATGATGTAATTTCATGGTAACAAAAGTATTGTCACAATCATCATCGTTGCACAGCAGTCAAGACCACAGCAGGTCTGAATGACAACTGCCTTTTCTAACTGCTTTCGTTTTTTATCATATTAAGCCCTCCATTAACGACACAATAATGTGCATCATTTTTAAAAAGGGTCTTGAGACACACCGGGGCTGCCAAATTAAGAAGCTGATTCGCGGCATGAGGATCTGGAAAGCTGTAAGATTGACCGCTTGACCACCATCGGTAGATAAACGTTTTTAGTGAAAGGATGAATCTGCAAGGCTCGGTAAAGAAACTCCCGATGAGGGGATGGCCGGACTCAGCAATCCTAGCATGCCCCAAACATGTCGCCCGAAAGTTTTGGTGGACTAAATTGACCGTGATGTCTTAACAACGACAGTCTCGCAGTCAAGTCAGATAAAAGTTTTATTATTTGGTTCACCTTTTTGGATCTGCATAGCATTCCACATATTTGGTCCCCTGGATATAGTTTTGGCTGGAACATCCAAAAAGGTAGATCTCTTGGATTTATCAACTCCATCTTGTTGCAGTGCTTCAACAGCAACTGTCTCGAACACTCGCTTATAGCGATCTCGTGGACGTCAAACAGGCAGTACACCTGGTCTCTGAAGGATTAAACTACACAAAAACTGAAGACCACGACGTAACAAAATATCACGAAGGCAAACGAGCGTTGTGGCGCAGGAACAAAAACTGGACTAGGCATCGATGCGTCCTACATAATAAGCAGACATGCGGCTTGAGATGCACACTGACATAAAGTTTGTGAAGTAACAAGACAACAACACACACTGACGTTGGAGAACCAAGGGTACGGATCTGTGTCTTCAGGGCCCGTAGCAATACAACATAATGGAAAGGAATGAATGCTCCTTTGACTGGACAGCCCCGCAGAGCGGAGCTCAGAACGCGAAATGTTAGCTCGTCCATCATATAGACAGAAAAACAACAAAGAACATAGTCGAGTGGTCATTAGTCTTTGAACAACACAAGTCAAAAGTCAGTTGAGATCTGTTGTTTATATAGTTTTCCGAAATGATCTTGAGTGATAGACAAAGCAACTAACGAGAAAACTAAATTTCGTCTAATTTTTGCGGCCACATGAAAACTTTTTGATGTGCAACATTAAAAAGAACGCTAGTCTTGAAATACCTCGAAAAGTGTAGGTCTACACAGAAAAATAGCATCAGGTATGAAATCTACGACATCAAAAACGTTAGGATGGTCACTACTTCCAACGCAAACGTCAATCATCTAAATGTAAAGACTAATTAAATGAAGTTCAAATATTTGGTTCGAGTTCAAGGCAGTCGAAACGGTTCAAAGTAAAACTTGGTGTCAAACAGAAATCACTGTCAACTATACCCATGCATTGATGAAGTCGCTACGATTGGCCGTGGAACATTTGCAACCTAATCCTCAAACTCAGCGACTTCAACATGATGGAGGCCATCAGCCTGACCAACGCCCAAAATAAACTTAAGAAATCAAAATATAACATGGCGAGAACTGTAGCGGGGTTTCCGTGACCTTCTCACATGACTTAAATAAGAAATACTTGAATAAGTCGACAAATTTCTGCGCTTACTTATTGAATTGTAAATAGTATAAACGAGCGAACACAAGTTGCACATGATTCTGCAGACAAAAAATCATGGAAAATCCGAGGTGAGTAGATGCTCACAGTTTGACCTTGTCTGATTGGGTGAGCGACGTTGAGCGTACAGTGGCCGCAGAGTTGCTACGGTAACATATGTGGATGAGTTGACTAGAAGCACATCTAGCTATTTTGATAACGCCTGTGGACGCACGAGACAATAGGATACTTCGATAAGTTCCGTGTATTCAACATGCAGCCAAGACCGTTACATAAACTTCTTGAACTTCGTCGCGAATGCGAGAGCTAGCTCCTCTGAAGCCGGTGTGAACTAGCACTAAACTTTGCAGTTAATCGACTTCGCGTCGATGACTGCTGAGCTAGAGTAAAACCGCATAAATTTACTGCATGATCCAACTCCACGTACGCGGATCAGCAGCATTTGCAATCTTGGACAGAACCATGCCAGCGGCAGCTTACTGTGGTGTGATCAATCTGACTCAGGTTATCTGTGAGTAAGGCAGGATTTCCCAATTATTCCCTTGGACAACATTTTATGAGGAATGACCAGTGTTGGACACTGGAGTGACATAGCATGATCGAAAAAAATCAGGGAAATTTTCCACTTTCATAACAGCTGCTGTACCTCAGATAGTTTAACGACATAGTTTCCATATCCGATTGCTGCAGAATCTGTAAAAGCTGATTCAGTTGCCATTATTTTAGTTTATATTCAAGTCAGTTTTTATTCTGCAGGTTATTTTTGGCAAAAACCATACATATTCAACTGTAGGCTTGCTAAGCAAAACACAGGACAGCAAGTGGATTGATCTTGCCTAACAAATGGAACGAATGCAGGATGAGGAGCGATAAACAGCATAGGGGAGAAAAACTCTCGCAGGCTAATGGCCAGTTACGGGAGTATCTGTGTACCTGCAATGCACAATTATTGGACCTTTGTCTAACGACCAATGCGAAATTGATGCTTCGACAAATTTAAGCACCGGAAGAGGTGACGGAGGGACATCAAAATCACGCCAGTCCGTGTATTGATAGTGGTAAACTAGTCGGTCCTTCGGATTCTGAAGAGTAGAAACGATTGAAACAAAGTCAACTTGAACGTGTTACTAACAAAGTAAAAAGTGATAAATGCTTAGGTCTATTGAACTCAAAGACAAGAATGCTTCAAAAGTCCATAACATGTTAACGAATAGTGGAAAGAAGCGGCAGGACGGAAGAATGTGTGAATAAGGAAACACGCGAAGTTAAAACTCTAAAAGCTTTATATACAGTTAAAAACAAGTTCAGATATAGTCAGAGAAAGATCAATGACAGGCCATATGGAGGAATAGTGAGTGCGACATCTGTCGTGAAAAGAACAAAGAGCACCTGTGACGCTAGACTATTCATTCCAACCGGTAAGCCGCAATGGTGATAGAAGAAAAAAGCAGCAAACTTTACGAGTTAACATCCCTAAACATTCGGATCGGCGTCTTTTTCTCATTCAGTCACAACCCTTACCTATCCCGAAAACTCCGATTACACCATTATTTTATTAAGTTGTCCTCGCATATGCTGACGGCGCGAGCGACCTTTACCAATTTGAGGGCTTCGGCGTGAGCGATGCGGTTATCAAATCAGTGAAAGAAATTTGAACTGAACTGTTTAAAGATAGTACGAGGATCGTCCGTGCTTAAATATCGATGGCCTGTTAGTGTCACTGGAATATGCTGAGAGAATTTTGTTAGCAGCTCAATATTTAAACGTAAGGTATTGCGTCACACAGGTCAGTCCATCAATGTCAAGTGTGCTTGAATTTTTAGTTGGTGAAGGTAGTTGGAACATGTATCGCGCACATCCGCGGATTCACTTCTTCGATATGCGTCGTTCTCCGAGACAGGTACTCATTGGAAAAGGAATCAAGGTGATCAGTCTCTGAAGTGACGAAAGACTAAAAACTAATCAGTGGACTATCACAAACTCGGCCGAGACATTATCATCATCAGCAAGGCTAGCCTCACTGACCACTGTCTGCCTCCCAAATGAGTCACTTATTTTCTATAAAAAAAGATTAAGATTTAGGTGGAACAGGGAATGGATCTCCACATGGTGGGAAAAGATCTGATGCTGTCTTATCAGCAAACACGAGGATATAATTAGTCTAAACTGTTACAAAACGCAACGTGTCTTTTCAATCATTCTGATTCCCATAGAAAAATTGACAGCACGTATTCGCCACCCGTCACCAGGTTATACCCCTGGATCATAACAAAAGGTTCCTTGGAGTGTCTCCAGCCAGCAAGTCGAACGAGTCTTTCGGACCCCAACCACGAACGACGTGAGACACCTACTTTAACGCTAAGTACTCGGCTGTAAAAAATCTTCGTCCTCAATTCCCACGTTGCTACGTCATCTGTTGGCCTCCACATGGCTTCTCCATCCTTAGGAGGAACACAAAATAGGGCAGCAATATGGTAAGACGAAGTGTTTCGACGACATACGCAACACGTGACCCCAATGCCATCGTAGTCTACTAAACCGTTTCATAGGCTATAAACAAGTCAATTTTCAGCAATGGCACACCAATACATAATTCCTAACATCAATATTACTCACAACCGTCCCACGTCATGCAATCCTAGCGCTATACTACGTAAACATTGGTTTGTCGAAAACCTCCAACTGCGACGAACATACGCCCACACGCATACTCCCGTCGTCGTCAGACCGTACAACGAACTGAACGCAACTGCAGCACAGTACACACGATCCCTTTAAAACTTCAGTCAAATATCAGCGACGCCACAAGTGTTTTTCAATCGCAGCGTAAGCTGCACGAGCCTGGGCATATACGCAAATTATTACCTCCAGCTGTCGAGCTATACCACGTTGGAGTCACGCAGCTACCAAGGTAGGTGAAACGGTCACCATTGTTATTCCTCTCCATCCAGTATCAAAGTTCGGTGCTTGCTGTCGTCAATCCTAACAGTAATTTGCTACTTTGAAGGTGCCAAAGCAGCATAGCTCGACCGAGCAACCAAACTCTCTGACAGTCTATTTAGTGCCCTGTTGTGCATGGTCCGCATACTCGAAGCAGGCACACGAACCGTCGTCTGCGTAATCTAGGTCGCATAGCTTCCCCTCCACCTTCTCAGTTCGGTACTCCTACCGTCTCGCAGATCTCTCTAAAGATCTTCTAATCACCTCGTTAGCCATGACGAAGTTGAACAAGTAAATGGCCAGAGATGGGACATCCTTGTCTGAACCGCCACTTAGTTGTTTCGAGATGAAACGTGACAGTTCACCGTATATCCCTAACGCGACATAGCTATATCAGAGATACAACTCAATGCTCACGCAACAGGTTTCACAAACTTCGTTGGCATCACCACCTTTCCGGTGGAGCGCACTGATAGTGCTGGATCAGATCATCGGAAGTCGAAAATCACCTTTCAGTTCGGCAGTGAAAGACTGACGAATCGTAGTGCGTCGGTGCGTTGTGGCGCATTTCGAGTATTCTGCGAAGAAGTGAATATTTGGGTCGATGCAACCTTCGACCTGGTCGGAAATCCGGCTCTGTTTGTTCGCTGAAATATTTACTTTCGTCGAAATCGGGTGTCAAACGGTGCACGCAATTATCAAGCTAAACACCTAGTACTATCGAATTAAAACTAATCCACGTAATGATTGTTGCAGTCACTCCGTTACCCTCTGTGAGATGGGTATAATTCAGTGATCTCACCCCAAACGATAAATTGCGGGATAACGATCCCGTTCCAAACATCACGAAACAAAGAGGTAATTGATTCATAAAAGCACTTTCCACCCAATTTGAATAGAAACTTGGGGAGAGGGTCGTCGGGACTGGCTTGCTTTCCCGCTCCTAGAGCCGAAAATAGTCGACTGCACTTACTTCCGTTGGGGGATCAAGTACACCTCCCAGAGGATTCTACAGCTCCAGGCGTCGGACTAGATTACGATTCAGCGTGATGCTCAGTTAAAAAAAGATCCTTGAAAATGTTCTGCCCCAAACGGTCCGTCTTATCCTGTCTACCAATTGAAATGAGCTCCTCCAGTCCATCGCACACGCACTTCACTAACCATGTCGACCGCCCACACGATGTCGTGTATAAGCTTAAACAGATCTTGACTGTTACTTGAAGCGGCCCGCTTCCTCCATCCTTCGGCCTATCCTTAACTCACCAAGTTTTCGCGGTCATTCCTAAGGCTTATGGTCAACTGATGCAGCAGCTGACGACGCATCTTATTCATTTCTTGGCAGCTAGGCAGCTCGCGCTTTTGTTCCATTCAATACTTACAGCGACGCTGCGAGATCCGTGTTTTTGATACAATGCTAGGTCCCTTGGGACGCAGGCGAACCTTAGCTGCCAAAATTGCAATCTGCCTGCTAATTTGATCCCACTGCTCCGTCCTACATTGCTACTTGTCGGAAGTTTCTTAGTTCTCGGATAGTTTCTGGTTTCGTCGTTGCGACAGCCGAATTCAATACAAATGTTATCGAATCAGCCAATCGGATGTTGGCCTGCATCGATGGCCATTCAGCTGCGGTGGAAGCAGATAATTCGCATTCAAACTAACGCAATGTCGAGTTCGTACGTACGTGGCATCCAGTATTGGAAATCTACAATTCTGGACAGAACCGCACCAACGTAAGCTAACTGCGATATGGTGATCTTGACTTTCAAGGTAACCTGCGAGCTAAGAGCGCCAATGTCGCAGTGCTGTTAGCGCGAATCTTTGTGGTCGGAAATTCGTACTAAGATAGAATAACATGATTATCTGCACAGAATGGAGAAAGTCTTTCCTCGTTGTCTGTTGGTGTGCAGGAAAGCGCTCGCCCACCTAAAACAGGACTCCGATGCATCTCAGTTTTTCCAAACTTGCGCATTAAGTTCAACTGCCCACACCCACTTCTACAATGTCAAGCGTTGCTCCTTCCGAACAAGCGTGACGAGGTTTTATCTGTAAAATTCGTCTTTCTCCTATGGAGTGCTCAGTCTGGTTGGAAACGCGGATGCCGAGATAATCAAATTAAACTGCGCTTAATCACAACTTATCCTTCCAGACGCCCCATGATCCCTGCAGTTTCAATGACATACAAGCATCTGTTGACTCGGGTCCAATCTAGAAGGCTGCTTCAAGCTTCTCACTAAGACTATTTCTACAACCACGTTGACCCAACAGCTTTGAGCGCTTTCGTCTCCTGAAGTGCTGGCAAGGAAATATCTTGAAGCAGACGTTTGGCGCAGTGTAGTTGAAATTACTCTACTCGAATCCTGAATTCCGTGTTTCATTCAGCGTCAGCAGACATCAATCGAAAGTGAGTCCCTCTGTCAGACGCCAGTCCTGCATAAGTACGCACATTAAAGGAACCCTAGATGCCAGAGGGTGTACGAGGCTTGAAAGAAAATGTGAGCTAACAGACTGAAAACACCTACCTACACTATTGATCAATAAACTCGTTGCGAGTATCGGGCCGTGTTATCAAGTGGAGAACTATGGGTAGGTGGGGCAAAGAAAAGGTGGCAAACAGATTGGGCTGAAGACCAGAAGAGACAGGTTGAATAAAAGAGAGGGAACTTCTGAGCAGTTATCAATACTTTATCACTACCCACCCACTGCGCTCGATGCAATTGGGCAGCGGCGGTCCTGATTATCCTGCGCGAAACGACCGATGCAAGTATGGAAATTATTGTAGCGTTATAAATCACGTGGGGAAATAATGATTTGGGTACTGCTAGGGAGTCCACCGCTAAGCGGAAGAAACGGTTGGTGTTCTGCAACCAAAGCCTTCGGCTTCTGACAAGAAAACTGACCACGCAAGGTCAGCGGGGAATAGCTGAGAGTGTGGCGCCCATGCTTACTTGATTAATTAATTCTTTCCAAATCGTTTGCTGACTGAGCTTGCTAACTCAGAATCAACCGCATTCGCTGTATAATATTGGTTCTAGGCACTAACTTGGAGGACCCAGAGACTACTTCGTCAGGCCTCTACCATCGACCTTCCAGGCATTGATTGGATCTTCGGCTTGAGACAAGCATCCTGTATACGCTCGCTGGATCATGAGGCACGCAAGCCGTCACACACACGTTACAAAGGTGTAGTCCGGTTGTACAGACTTCTAGTTACGCAAATCCAAAAACCCATTTTTCATGTGCGAGTTATCCATTTAAGCCACATTCCAGTGGTAAATGGGGACAACCGATTTTATACTACCTATTGATTACGAATACAAACTGCTAACTTAAGAAGAACAGTTAAGTCTTACTTAATTTTACATCGGCTTACAAATTACTACTTGAAATGAATAACAGGGACGTACTCAGGCTTCGTACAAAGGTGGTTAAAAAGATTTCTTTGAAATGAAACTGATAGAAATTCGGGAAGTAAGAGGGAAGTGTTTTAGAATTCTACGATGTTCACTCAAGAGTTTCAGCTGACACACAAAGGCATCGACCGATAAACTTGCTGAACGTTGTCTCAGTGCAAGGCGAAACTGCACGGCCGCGCTACGGATTCCAAAAGGAATAGTCCGGTATGTGGAGCGAAGATTTCATCGAAAAGTGAACCAGTCGCACTTAGAAGACGAAACATAATTGCGATTCGGCGTACGTCTCCAAAGACATTTCCAGGAGCTGCCGAACCTCCTGTCTACACGAAAAATCAGGAATGATATCGTGATCTCGCAGACACGAAGGCTCAAGTAGGACGGTCATCCTCGAATGAAGTGCATTTGGACGACCCCTCTGGTCTCGATTCTTGTCCTCCAGAAAACGCGGAACGATTGTTAGTTTTGTCCTCAGATCATGGACTGCTTCCCGCAAACAGGAATATCAGTCACTCCAGTCGCCGGTACGCCACCTGGCGTCCACCTTCTTCGACCCGGCGATGGCCCCAAACCGACCACATCGCTATTAGCTACAAGTGGCGGGGCTGTTTACATGGTTGACGGTCGTAATAGAGCACTTTCCTTGATTCCGAACACGCGTTGATATGCGCCAGGATGTCTATGTACTTTCATGGGCGCTCCAAACGCATGATACAGCCTCGGTTAGATTGCAATAATCTATCTGATTCCACTGGCCAACCGGTCATCCAAAGCACGCTGGTTGAAACGCTAGAGTTACTCCATGAAATAACATCGATGGGGCCGGTCGCTTATCAAGAATACCTCGCATGTTTCTGGTTGATTTGTGGCCTGACCCACTACGTTGTGATATCGTAAATCTCTGCTTACTCTGCGCCTTCTGGGCACACGCCAGTACATTTCTGATGGAGGCAAGTTCAATGAAACAGGGCTCAGAATGAGACGGTAACTCAATCCAAGCCTACGTAGAGATCGCGAGGTCTGATGATCTAAACGAGCTTTGGAAACGGAACGTGCTGCTGCCATGAGAACTCATCACAAGCAGATTCATCTCGTCCGAGCCACCGATAGGAAAGCTTTGGGTGTGTGCAAAACAATGAGCCTAATGCATGAAATGTCCACAGTCAAAAGCGACGTTTTGTGCACTGGACAGAACAATTCGAATCAAAATTTTGTTGGCCTTGTAAGTCAGCCCCTCCTGTAGCTACTTGCGCAAGCACCTCTTGGACTGCTACAAGGGACGGCGATCCTCAAGGAAAACCGAACTTTTTGACGTCACAAGTCGTCGGGTTCCGGTGACCTTTTCGCAACTTCATTTAAAGACAGAGGAACGGAGCTGACAAGAAGACTTCAAATTTTGTTCTCCAAAGTTTGATACTCCAAGGAAGTCGCGCTTCGTGAGAGGGATTGACTGTCGTCGCCATTTTTAAGAAGAGCTCACGCAGTGAAATGCGCTAATCATGTAGATATCGGCTTAACTGATTATTTGTCAAAACCGATGCTAAGTAGGGTCATCGTGCGTCGTTCGCTTCGCTTCTACATGCATGTACTCTAACTATAACGATGACATCTTAAAACAAAAATGGACTAAGATGGAGTAGACAAGTTCGCGAGTTGATTGCTGATCTCAGCCCACTAACCGAACTGCTTGCTTTCTGGTCAGAACACACAAAGACACACTCAACTCAGGAATAGAAGGCAATGTAAGGCTGTTTCACTATTGTTTCGAATCATTAGCTGTCAATACGCACCGTATCAGAAGTGGGACGCGAACCGGGGATGAAAGTCATAGCCATCACGTTAACCGGAGAAGTTCTCAACTGTCTGTCGAATCCGATCACATGGTATAACACCTGTCACGTAACAATAGATTACATGACTTACATCGCTATATATGTAATATATAATATGGTTTACTCGTTAGGGGAGAAACGATCGCTGGTCGGATAGCTTTCGCGCAGTATTCTGAAATAAATGACACTGGAACATCGTGATGCAACCAGTTTCCTGTACGTAGCTGGTGCGACTCCCGTAATCAAGTCCACTGATTATTTCGGAGTTAAAATCAATCAGTGGTAGTGGGTGTTTTGGCGATAACTATTGCCGATCGACGATAAACCGATTATTATGGAGGCCACCGCAAACAATTGAACAACCAAGGAACATCATGATGCGCACTATGACACAAAAATTTCAGAATCAGTGAAATTTGGCATCGATCATGTTCCAGGTTACTTTCTAAATATGATCATCAGAAGCATCTGACTGGCTTACACGCTTGCATCGAACATGTCGAATGAGAAACACGCGAATCGTGAAGAAAGCCAGCACCGTCTCCGAGATCATACGAACTGAGATGTTGCCGTAGGTCTGTTGTCCAGATGACGGCCAGTACTTGTCACATTTCCGCTAATGGAGAAACATTAAAAGACGTAAATGAATAAAACAACCTAACAGAAAACAGGTAAGAATGCGTATATATAAATAACTACGTTCAATTAAATTCACTTTTTATAGCTATTGTGATTACATCAACAACGGCTTCCGTCTTTACCGCACCGCGTTAACGAATCAAAGCAGCAAAACAGGAGGGAAAGAGTGACTGCAAATCAATGAATATATATATATATATATATAATGTTTTTCAAATGCGAGAACGGCACTGACTCCAAACACTGAACCATATCACCTATCGTCCCTAATTACCGCTTGGGAGGATTACGTGGACCACAATCCGGTACTTTGAAGAACACAACACCAGTGGTAGTTTTCGCGCTTGCTTGTTACGTCAAAGACTGACGATGTCGATCCATTTTTTTTCTGGCACTACCTGCTCCAGAGAATGGCGTACAACTAAGCAGACGTTCAGTGGACATCCGAACCATTTTAATTCATTAAGATTCATTGTCTCTTACGTAGATTGGATCCTGGGCTCAGTACCGTACACACAACATCTCAATTACCGACAAAATTCTCACGCGATATCTTACCGATACTACGAGGACAACGATGTTCAAACGTCGACAGCCTCCTCATATCCGTTCGCAATGGCCCTGTTTCTGAGCCGCACAGCAAGACTGAGCGACCTCATTGCTCCTGTGAAAACTTGAATTCTGATCGACTGTTGCTGATTGCACATTTTTTTATTCGCTTCCAGTGTTTGCTAGAACCCTGGATGTTTGTTTAAACAATAACAGCGTTGAAAGCTCCGACTGAAGGTGAAGTCGGCGGTTAACTTCCAGAATCAGCAGTGTAGGAAATGTAGGTTTTGTGCTGGTGCGTTTATGAACAAAGCGTAAACAAGAGCGAGCACAGAATACAGCATGATCAGAGTCCATAGGTGCAAACAGGAATGATCGGCAATCTTCGATCCACACCACCGATAATCGGTGGCATTGCGACCAATCACATTCCAACGTTGTGAACGCGGAGGTCGCCAGCTGAGCCGAAAGGATGCTCGACAGCAACAGTCTGTGGTCAAAACAAACCCGAACGAGATGATCCCTGTTGTCCGTGCGATCAGCTGGGACAAAGAATCGACATTCGAAGTGTCGTTTCATCACCAGAGTGGATGTCAAAACCACCCGCAATGATCACCACATCCGTTGATTTCACTAATCCGAGCAATCGGGAGACTTCTCGGTAGAACTCGCATTCAGCTTCAGGAGAGCAGCAAGCAATCGAGGCAACTAAAGATACGACGAACAATCGACGACGAGCTAGTATGAAGTTCGATTTTTTCTTGTAAGTCATATGACTGGAAATAGATAGTGGTAAGGAATCCAACCACTAAGCAGTAGAACGATTAGGATTCTCATCCAAAGGCCTTGGTTGCAACAAGAACATGCGCACAAAACAAGAGTGTGGCTGAATGGAAGCCCATATAATTGGATTAATTATTCCTCCACTCATTTTTCCCGATTGAGTTTCCAGCTCAAGTCAACCCCAACCTGGAGAACTAGATAACTTTGTCAGCCCTCTACCCGTTGACGTTCGAAGCATGATCGAATCCTCGGCCTGAAATACGCCGTTATGTATGGGTCGTTGAGTTATGAAGATACGCAAGGCATCAAGCCAAGTCAAGGTGCAGCCTTACTTTGTGACGGTGCTGTATCGCAAATACTGGTTGAAGTGACCGAGTGAGTAATGTGCACGTTAGGAATTAAGTTATGGGTACTAGTTCACAGGATATTCTATTATAGCGTATCAAACTTGGTCGACTTTTAGTTGCGTAGCGTACTGGATATGGCGAACGCTCACCCACCGTACCGCACCTTTATTTTACGTTCCTCCCAAGGAGTAAAAGTCACGTGGAGCTGAACAGATGACGCATCAGCGGGGAATGAGATGTACATCGGACTCAGGTAAGATAGTCGCCTGAAATCTTTCTGAATCCGAAAGAATTGTCAACCAGCTGGCTGGAGACATTGAAAGATAGGTTAGCGAACCGTGAACAGTGGAAATCGTGTTGTCATTCTGCTGAGTTAGAACGATTAAAAAAAAAGTGCGCCTGTACAGTCAGACTGCGGACCACGTGTCCGCTACTATGAAAATTGATTTCCCCTCTCTACTTTTTCATATTCACTCCTACTTCAATGTGTAACATAAGGAGAAAGACAGGCTTCATTGGGGTTCGCCTTGCTATGCAATGCCGGGTGACGATGAGGTGGAGGAGGATGTATGACTAATGGACTTACTAGATTCCGGAATCAGAATGATGGCAACGAACCATTAAGTCAGGAATAAATAATTGCATAAAATACACTATGCAAGGCAAGCGCATACATCACAGGAACAGCGCTGTAATTCAGGAGTAGATTAAGAGTCTGCCACCAAAGAGATCATAAGCTCAAATCTCATGTCAGTCGGCCGCGTTGGTGGCAAACATTCACTATGGCTCGGTTCATTATCTAGCCCGACAAACTGATGTCTTATTTTGTCGCACGACTTTTTAAGACATGCTTGACATATGAATGCAGAGGTAGGGATATGTACCCTAGCCACTAGGGCCCACAATATGGAGGAGGTGGAGACGGGCAACCTTGGCCCAATGTAGCATAGATGCACATAAGGTCACACTAGGTCAGGTGTGAAAACGAGCTGGACGACAGCGAGTTGCCGACCCCACCAAAGTGGCCGGCAGATCTGGAATCCAAACCTCTGACCCTTTCGGTGGCACGCTTAACCCACTTGACTATCAACGGTCAAAGTAATCAAGTCGTAAACCAATTCCCCCTCACAATGTCATGCGCTGAACATGAGGGTCTTTTCTAAGGTATTCTTGCGACATGTATGAGCACTTCCTCAGATTTATCTGTCACAGAACGGCTAACCGTTGACGACCGAACAGCAGCGTTCAAAGCTATTACGGATGCACTTGGAAAGTCACAACGGGAAATTGTTCACGAGGAAATCCGCAAATGACGACTTACACGTCCGCGTTCAATAAAGTTGGAGATCATAACGATCACGTTACAGCCTTGCTCCCAAGCCATCAACCAAAAATCATCGAAGGTAGACGGAGTTGGACCTTGAGTAGCAATATACGCCGATCGTCGATGGTAGCCCTGAAAAGTAAATCAGCGGAGTTTACTGTGGCAGATCCAAACGAGCTTCGAGGTGAACTAAGGAAAAATAACCGAGTGATGCGGGTACGTATTTGTGCCTAGCTCAACAGCAGCGTTATCAAAAGAAGTGGTGATAATTCGACTTTCAATTAACATGGGTGAACTTTTCTGATGCAGGTTTGCACTCACTTTGAATAGCAACTTTGAGAAAGATCAGGGGAAAAAGTTTGTTTGTGCTCGAAATACGCTGATTAATGGGAACGGGAATTGGGCTGTATGTTGTGAACTCTCGTGCATAAATGAAAAGCACTGGAAGAGATAAGCACTTCTAAGGACGGATTACTACCTAACCAATCATAAAACACAATTTGAAAACCATGAATCTTCAGTTCTACGACGATACGTATGTGCTTGAGCACTACGATTACTGCACGCTGGTGGGATGCGACAATATTTAGTAAGCACCAGTGCTAAGGCTGTAGGATTTGCATTGTCAAGTACAGAGAAAGGGCATGGAACGACTAGTTCTCAAATTAGAATTAGGGGATCCGAGTCATCAGCTAGATCAAAAGAGGAACGATGCGGAATATTGTGGAGCTATTTTGAGCAGAACCAAACCAAGTAAACCAAGTGGACAAAGCGCACATTTCTTATCGATAATAAACGTAAAACGGACGTCCGTCATGATAAACGATACTCCCATGACTCGTGATTATCTCCAGTTCAGCTTTCAGTAGCTTAGCTCCCCCACGTCGCTGATAACCAGATTGAGCACTGAGCTACGTGCAGAGTCAAAATACGAACGGCGTATGCAGACTATAACATTAATCAACAGATTCACGAAGGCAAACGGACTTCTTATGAAACGGTAAAACACAATGCCATCTTAAACGCTTGGACTGTCGCTTCCTGATTTGATTATGAATTGTAGTTGACTGGATTCAAACAATTCGTATAGCACGATATCCAAATGAAGCGTGACGTGGACAATGGAGCTGAATGATACATCGAAAAACGTTTGTCTCAATATGTTTCGATGACCACCTTTTACTAGGAACAACCTAGCAACTGTGGGTTCCATGAATACAAGAGGATAAATCAGTCTTGTTCAGTTCTTTCAACCATATCCCGCACATGAATGGATGAAAAACTTAGTTCCTAGTTGCCCCGATATCTAGTAGATAATCAAATGAATGAAAAGAAAACGAACGACGAAGCAACAATAATAAGAAATGTTGGATAAGACGAACTATCGAAGATATCTGGCCATGGCCCGTAGGGATATTGTTGAAACTAATGAAATGGAACTCACATCCACATAATTTGCGTTGATATAATCACTTTTGTGGCCAACCTCACGCAGTATGACTCGCGTGTGATCATCTGTACAGAGATGAACAGAAGAAAATTCACATTATCATATCTCTTAAAATGGGCACGACAAAGAGAAGTCAAATCTGGGCAGAGACAAACGAAAATAGTCGAACTTACAGGCCAACACATTTGAATACCGATTTCTGTTCACATTTTCTGGCAACCGTGCAACGTTAGCGGTCCAGTCGGAAGGAACGCTTTGCTCAATATCCTGAGAACGAAATAACGATATTCAGCTTGGATCCAGTGCAGAGATTGTGATAGGTTACAGGGGTGAACAAGTTGAGCAGCACTAAGAAAAGTACTCTATCGGATGGTCTCTGATATCACATGACCAATATAATCCACTCGTCTAATTAGTCCGAACCCCTCGGCTACGGTTTGCTACTTTATACATCAAACAGAAAAACACATCAAGCTCATACATTTCGGAGGGGTGCAATCCCCTCCTCGAGTCCGCAGGGTAATCATGCCATCACCGGGATTTTTCTATCAAAGAGTTTGTCCCACTCTGTGCATGAGTGCGACGGAAAGAGCACGCCCATAGCTTACGATGCTCACCGCACTATGAGAACCGTCAATTAGAACCCAGAAACAAGGACTGGTAGAGTCACAAGTTAACAACAGGTTTGCTTTCTTTGGACGAACGCGGTTGAACTAGATGATTGCTAGATATAAACGGATTACCAACTGATGCCAGCAAAGTATCTAACCTCTACAAAGTAACAATCTGACTTCAATGACCGTGTCTTTAGCAAGCAATGCGATCTGCAGGTTAGATGAATTATAAATTTAATCAACTGAGCATAATTTCATCATCGGCGAGCCATCCTTGCTAGCATGCAATAAAAGGTTCGTTTATCCATGAGCGTTGGTCTGAATCCTAGTCTACGTGAAGCTCGAGAAGTCTGTTGATCCAAACGCTACCAAAATTGAAGCTTTTTCAGCCACTGAAATTATACGTAAATTATTCCACCTCATTAGATCAACTGGTCCATTATTGCAGTACCAAGGAAATAGATTGCGAAACAGACGACTCGACAATCAAACTAAACGGTCGTTTGAAACAAAAAACACCTCTTGGTGCAGTTGAACTGACTCCTATGGATACTGTCTGCACCCACGAACGATCTAAGCGCAAATTGGCCGGCTCCCAGAGATCAACCAAGGGAAACGAAACTAAGTACAGAATATCGACCGTAGATCTTCAAGAAGCAACAGGCTCCGAAAACTTTTCCATAGAGAATATCAAAAACGAGGAACGGTGATACAGCTGTAGTAAATTAGTTAAAATTAAGAGCAAATTTTGTTTCTTATGGATTTTGAACCACTACAAATCCAATACATTATTTGTCCAATGATGAGATCAGTGCCATATCCTTAAAGGGCATCGTGAAAATCGTTCACAATTATTACCATCCTCTCAATTAACTCGTGTCTGTGTTCGTCTCATGGAGTTTCAATAACTGTATTCACCTCAATGATGGAAGAACTTTGTCTCTTACACATCCTTCTTGCTTTCGTTAACTGTATTTATGTTCGACACTTCCGTCTTCCAAGGATTATCCTTTATTTTGAATTCGTCCATAAATTCAATCCTCTAATGGCCTCTACCACTTAGTGCGAAAATGTTTTTAATTAGACACCTGAGCTTTTTGCTTCCGTTTCGTCGTCCTTTGACAAAGTGTAAACCTGAGTATTCCAATCACATGCGGAGAAGAACATCGTGTTCACTTGTTAATCCTCCTGATTTTGTTCAGCACAATTCTCCCAGGCTGATCGACAACTCTTAACCTTCGATATACAACCACTGGTCCAAAGGACAGTTCTTTAAATTCACTTTTTCATTACTTTCACTTATTCCCTTCAGTTTTTATTTATAATCAATTCTCACCAGTCCCGAAAGCAGATTGTTAGTCTCCTACTAAAATTTTGTTAAAGGATATCGAACTCCTCGTCGGCCTGCATTCTGGGCTCATAAAATTAGCACATTTTTTCTCTTTCTGTCACTCAAAACCACGCATAATCCTTCGCTCTTCAAGAATGGCATCAAAAACCGGTTCACAAAGGAATATACAAAAAACTCTCTCCAACAGTAAATCTCTAAAAAGCCTTCTACCGCTTTTCAGTAAACTATAGAGGCTTACAAAATATTGTTCAAATACGCCAGAAAATCGCTTCATAAACAGCAATTTAGTCACTTTCCGATATTGTTTCTACCTACCGCATATTACCGACTACGTCTTTCATTGTCTTTCTATGGGGAGCTGATGCAACTGACGTTAATCGGCATTACTGTCCTCTGATCATCTTTCTTTCGTTTTCTTTTACACGCACATGCATCTAACAGGACCAATGACAACTGTGTTAGGGGTTCTTTCAAAGCACAGACTCTGCGCTACAACTACTGGAAATAGCAGTTTTAATTTTGCTGCCTGATTAGTATCGGATGCCCAGACTACTCAATTGCGGACAAGATGCAGGGAACACGTATGTGTTTTGTGTGTGAGGTACATGAACTAACCTCGAATTCCGCTTGAAAAGCTGCATCATCATTCGAATGTGCCGAAGACACATAGGCGCGTAAACTGGAGCGCGCGATCGGTTGGTAATTCACTTTATTCAGGCGTAACGGCACAGCTCGACGATATTTGACCGGATTGTCCAGTGAACGTCGATACAGCAGCGAGCTTCTGCAGAGCATAAACATGCAACCCAATCGACTGTTGACAGTAAATGTGAGGGAAATACAGAAAGACTGTATATTAAAAACTGGTTCGTTAAAATAAAACAGTGATTTAATTGATTTCAGGGAGAACAATGGCATAGATACGCCTGCACTGTTCCGATTTGATCACAACACTGGGCCGTATTGCGACCATTAGTCTATGATACGATCGGCTTGAACCATACGTCCACTACAGAGGAAATGAATAAAAGGAAGAAAAACAGATCAAAAGCCCTGGTTATTCTTTTGAACTATATCACCATGCACAATCAATCAAGCCCAAACTCGTCACTAAAAACGGGAAGACATTTCATTATAAAATTAATGAACGCAAGTATGCATGGAAGTAGTGTCACCAAAATCATGGCGAAGAAGGAAAACAAAGTGGAAGAAATGGAAACATCTCGCTACATAGAACTCGTCAGATGCAGTTTTGTTGACATTTTTATGCTGTTCCTTGGCGTATTCAAAGAACCATCAAAATCTAAGATTCCTTAGTAAGCGAGGTACTATTCAACAACTAAGGCCGACGTAGGGTTTTGTCTTGGGAGCATACATTCGCAGTCTTTGGCTAGACAGCGTGATGAATGGTCACAAGAGTCACACAGGAGGATACTATTTCGATCTTTACCTCGCAGGAGCGGCTGATATTGGGACGAAAATCCTGAGATCATAATCAGTGTTGACTAAAAAACGCAAACAGTTCGAATTTAAGAAATGTCACTGACTTTTGCCAAATCGCCGAGTCGATAACCCGTGTTCCAGTTCATAAGCCTTTTCATTAGGTCACACCGAATACTCGGTTTCGTTGTACGGTTGCGAGACATAGAGTATGCGTGTGGGCGATGATCGCTACTTGGAGAATTTCGAACATCGATGTCTATGTGGTACAGCTAGGATTGGATGAAGTGACCGTACGAGTACTATGGAAGTCAGAAAACTAATACCAGGTGCCGGCTGTCAGAATACCTTATCTCAGCGTATAAAGCTTAGTAAACTACATTGGTTGGGTCACATGCTGCCTGTGACGAACAGTCGTCTATCATACCGTGCCCTATTTCGCGTTCCTCCCACGGGGTGGAAGAAGCTGTGTAGAGGTCAACAGATGACGTGGCAACGTGCGATGAGGAAATGCACAGCGAACTTAAGTAAAGTAGGTGTCCGAAAGGTTCTTCGACTAGCCAGCTAAAGACAATGAATGATATGACAGTGGACCGTGAATAGGGGCGATTGCGTTGTCATTTTCTGTCAAATCAGAATGATTGAAACAGTGCGTTTGTAAAGTTAGACTGTGTTCCTTGTGTTGGCTTCAACAGCATCTTATCTTTTCCCACCTGTGTAGGTTTGCACCTCCTCCCCTTGCATATTCACTCTTCTTATAGAAACATGTAACCATGGGTAAAAGACAACGGTTACTGGGGCTTGTCCTGCTGTTTAACGCTGAACAATGGTGATGAGGATGTTAGTAGTTATGAGGGGATACGTGGTATGAAGTGAAATCGGTCACGACCTCATCTCATCGATAAATGGGATAAGGTGATTAGGTCACGAGTGTCACAACAATCAGTGTCATTACCTTGAACGCGTGTTTGAAGTAGATAATGGTAGGTGTAGGGCATTTAACCAAACGCGTTTGTGCAGTTTGCGATTCAAACGCTTGAATCCTATAGATTTAACAGTCTGGGGGGCTTTTAGTCGAACGTACTTGGATCGACTAGAGAGCACTTGGCAGATGATCCTAAACGTTCGGTTGGGATCGATGCAGTGATCATTGCCCACCAGGTTTTGGAGTTTGGACAACCATTAACTTTGCACGAAAGTGCTGTTTGCGAGTGCTACTTCACAGCACCATCTGCTCAAACAGAAGAAGGAACGGGGAATGATCAAACATCGACGGCAAAATAATGAGCTGGAAAACTAGAAAGAAGGTTCCAAATACAAGGGCACCACTGACTGCGGCACCGAGTCACATTATCTCCCGTCTCCAACCACTGTTTAGGGGGGTATCGTGGACCACAACCCGGTACACGAGCAAGTCCATTTGTTAAAGCCTTCAGACTTTTTACCACATCCCTGACCCGCCCTGATTAAGTCAGCATGAATGGTGTTCTTTTAGGCCAATGGTTAAATGCCGAGTCGTTTGACTGAAATAGAAGGCGTCACATACGTATCTGAGTGAATACACTACCATGGAAGTGGTCAACATGGGCAATTTGCCTTTATTGTGCATGCCTATCAAGGGTGAACTCTTGAATGAAAAACGCAATTCTATGACGTTAAAGGTGGATCTTATCGCTGCGTTGAGAAATCTGTAAGGGTTTCTGATAGATGATCAACCTTGAAAGGTACAAGAATAAAAAGCCTTTTCACTTCGGCGTGAACATTTCAGGTTTCTTTCATACTGCTCTCTCTTTTCCGGATAGCCGTTGCTTCTGTGAACATTAATGATGTTAAGCTTATGCTGCAGGAGATCCGCGCTTTTGAGACTAGGCACTTTATAGGGTTCCGTCGCTGCTTTGCAAATACAAAGCTGTGAGAGTTCGTGTACCGACGGATCCGCGACTGCTTTGTGTATATAGAACGTTAAATAAGCCCCACCTCTGCTCTAGCCAGTAACGTGTAGGAAATAAAAATCCTTATTCATTTCTACTACTGCTACAGTAAATTTTACGCAGTCATGAGCAGCACTGAACTGCCACCTTGAGGGAATCACGTGGTATACGATCCGAAGGGGATCCAGTGGCTACGCCATCTCTCTCCATTGAAAAAGAACTCCGGATTGAACTTCACGTTAAAAGTCTATATATAACTTTTCTATTACGAGCCGCGCACTTTGTCCTTCGTGAAAGGCAACTATGTACATACAAATACATTTCGATACCGAGGTAATTCAGGTTTAAAAAATAAGGAATACAAAACGCACCTGGCAAAACATGCAACTGACGTGACCGCAAATAAAATGAGCAAAGAAATCGCCACAATACCACCAATCGTAGTACCGTCCAACTTGAACCCAGATATAGAATGTGAATTGACAACCCCTTGCGATGGAGCACCTAGGCAGAGAAATAACGTGTAAAGAGCAATGCGAATGAAATAAGATATGCGCGTCGGGAGCAAGCTGATAAAGACACAGAATGAGAGAACGATACCGGAGTGATTTACGAGTTTCATTCACCAGCATTGAAAACAGACGATTACACATAACTTACTCCGATAATCCCAATAAGCAATACAATCACAAGTAGAGTGATGGTAAAACCTTGGTGAGGCAGCGTCCATCATAAGAAGACGAATGCTTTTGAACAGGCAGAGATGTTTTGGACCTAACGGTTATCAAGATAATTCGTCCAACCGACAGGGATGCATGGACCACTGGTTGACAGTCAGTGCCTCCGGATGGCGAAAGAGCTCTTAGTGAGCTACCGGTAGTCACACACACAAAGGTCATCTCAGACGCGTTGGGCATCCTGGATTGGTAGACTACTACCAAAGGGCGTATGAACCGGTTGGTCGGCAACTGCTCCCAACATTTAGACGCTCTGAGATCCGACATGTCGCACTTGGATGTGCCGTATCCATCTAAAGCCGGGTGGGGCTGGAGACGTCACCTCGTACACTATTCTCAAATAACTTCGTGGGTTTTGTCCCTACAGTTTGCCTTCATCACGCGACGGCGGCGCGCTCTGTGGTCCCCCAAAGGCCGGGGTGGACCAGATACGAACTGAGAATGTAAACCTAAACACAAGGTCTCGCATACACATAGCCTGTTGGATAGATAGCCAATGCATCTTCAAGCGTACGCTTAACGATTACGGGATAATTATTGCCTGTTTATCCGACGTGCGCCTACCCAACTCTGGCAGCTGGTGTAATCAAATCCTCCAGACGGGTGCATCCCAGTGGATGTATCACAGTGGGCCAGAAGACAACTCGGGACTCCACGGTGTTGCGACTGCAATGGACAGTCGAGCTCGCGAGGCCTTGATCTCTTTGGAACCAGTTTCCTTAATACTTGCAATGGCACGAATCAGAAGCAATCCTTTTGATATCACCGTCATTTCAACTGAGCCAAAAGCTAAAGATGCCTTTTACAACGAACTTTACGGTTTAGTCAACGGTATATCCCAAGGTGCGACATCCTTCTAACTGCAGGATATTGAAACGCCCCATGGCACTGGGAGATGAATACACCCACCATATACAGGGAGGTTTCGGAAACAGTGAACGACCTTAAAATGGCCACCGCTTGGTCACGTTTGCGGATCTCAATCGACTGGTCCTCACAAATACCTGATTTCAACATCCAAAAAGGCATCTGCTGTTGTGGTACTTCAACGATGGCAGGAGAGTACATCAGACTAGCTGTATCTTGGTTGGTTCCCGACGGTCAGCATCGTTCGGAGACTGCTAGGTATACCAAGGAGACAAGAGAGGGAGCAACAACGGCACGAACTACACAATGGCACTCGCTCGCTTTAAGCTTCACCAATCAGCACGAAATAACATCCAACCGTGCTGCAGAGTCGAGGAGCCTAAGTTAACAGTAAGAGGCAACGTCAGAACTCCGTCTATAGCCATCACATCTAAAACAAAACGAGATCGACGAAGATTGTAGCCAAGAAACACTGACGATAGAGATATAATTATCCATTATCTGCCCTAACTTTGAACAGAAAGCCGAAGTTAAATCGAACGACAAAGATAAAATAACTGCGGAAATTCGAAGACCAGAGACGCGACAGCAAGCAATTCTCCGTTAAGAAGCAACACGCTACAACATCTTCATTGCTCAGCATTGAAAAGCAAGGCAAGCCTCACTGACCACTGTCTTTTCCTTAAGGTTACATGGTTCTATAAGAAGAGTGAATATGCAAGGGGAGGAGGTGCAAACCTACACAGGTGGGAAAAGATAAGATGCTGTTGAAGCCAACACAAGGAACACAGTCTAACTTTACAAACGCACTGTTTCAATCATTCTGATTTGACAGAAAATGACAACGCAATCGCCCCTATTCACGGTCCACTGTCATATCATTCATTGTCTTTAGCTGGCTAGTCGAAGAACCTTTCGGACACCTACTTTACTTAAGTTCGCTGTGCATTTCCTCATCGCACGTTGCCACGTCATCTGTTGACCTCTACACAGCTTCTTCCACCCCGTGGGAGGAACGCGAAATAGGGCACG
>LUCM01010093.1:31752-43450 GCA_008360955.1 Fasciolopsis buskii
TTCCGTTGGGGGATCAAGTGACACCTCCCAATGATTCACAGCTCCAGGCGTCGGACTAGATACGATAGCGTATGGCCAGTTAAACTGATCCTTGAAATGTTCTGCCCAACGGTCCAGTCTTTCCTATCTACCATGGATGAGCTCTCCAGTCCTATCGCACACGACTTCACTAACCGATGTTCGACAATATTGTCAGCCGGTGTCGCCTATAAGCTTAAACAGTCTTTGACTGTTACCTGAAGCGGCCGCTTCCTCCATCTCTTCGGCTACCTTAACCCACCAGTTTTCGCGGTCATTCCTAAGGCTTATGGTCAACTGACGCAGCAGCTGACGACGCATCTTCTCGAACTCCTTGCAGTTGCAGAGTCGGCGGTGATTTTTCTCCAGTAGGCCCAGCGACCCTTGCTAGATCTATTGTCGTTGAGGTGGCGATCGCATTATTTCTGACTGAAATGCGGACATCTATTTAAGCAAACTAGACAACGCTGTCTCCGTTACCCGTTCACCGAACAGATAAGATGCTTTCAGCGGTTTAGTCACGTTCTCCGCCGACCGGAGACGGAACCTATTATCGTTACCCTGTTTAGACTCGAAATGCCGCCTTGGTGGTCAACTGAAGATGTGACTTAGCATTCAGGCGAACATGGACCGTTTAGGTCTTCAGTCGGTTTTCCGGGGCACCCAATTTGCGCAAAAGTGGAGTCTGCGGTGTGCAGACCTTGCTGCAAAGCGCAGCGCATGGACGGCTGCAATGAGAGACATCGAAGCCGGCTTATCCTCTCGCGGGAGCTGGTCGCAAAGAAGTAAAAGTAAAGACACATTCGCAGGTTCAAGCAAGTGTTTGGTGTCAGGATTAGGTAGGCTGATTATTTCTTTTTTCGTCCGAGAATGCAGATCGGTTTTTCTGACACATGACTTTGTAGTAATGTTTTTTTAGTTCCACCTGCGTACTGATGTCACAAAGGATTATTGTGTGGGCTTTAAAACTCAAAATCTAAAAACAGTTTTCTAGAAAACCTTGAGTCGCCAGTTCCGATTATATTTACAAATTAGAAAGTAAGCGACTTAGTTGGAACGGAATCACCAAACGGTAACCCAAGGATCAAACGAAGCCAAAACATTCGGGACTGCAACTGGTCCGTAAGTGTTACTGGGACCGAATTGGCTTGCGATCACCATATAACCAGCTTCTAATATCCTCATATAACCAATGGCGATCAGCTAAGCACATGTACTCCATTCGTTCTAGTGATCGACAGCCATCTAAAAGTGATAAGCAATGGGAAAATAACATGAACCGTGGACAGATTCCGATGGTTTTTTCGTCTAAGCAACCAGAAATCAAAACTGGAGAATTTCTTCCAGAAAAACCAAACAGCAAAATATTTGAAGCTAACTGACTACGGTTCGATCTCAACAAACCTGAGACAGCAGTCATAACAGAAGTGTGAACACAGTGGTATGGAGTCCACAGGGGAGAAACAACAAGCATAAATGTTCCTTACTGGATAAATTTAGTATCACGCGATTAGAATCCGGACTTGACTTTTCACATGAGCCAAATTTCGGACAGGTGGGACGTCGCAGAACTGACCGAACCGTAAAAGCGGCTTGCGTAGATCTAGCGTGTTGCATGACCGACCAAGGCATAACAGTCTGGAGGAGAGCGTGTGAAACAAAGTTGAACCGTAAAACAGACAAAAAAAATAACAACATACATAACGCAACAGATGATGCGGGGATTTAAAATCGAATGTGTTGCAGTGTCAACTCATTCAAAGAGACTAATTAGTTTAGACGAGAAAATACAAGAAAACTGAGTTGGATCACGTGGTGCTGGGACGGACGAAGTTCCGAAGGAATGTTTGAATTAGCCACGTTCAAAGCAATTAAACATTGGTCAAAAAGGGAATGAAACTTCCCAATCATGGATAATGTACACTACTTGGACCGTTATGAATACAAAGCAAAGACCAACAATGCACTGGCGATAAGGTTCTCAAACGTGGAAAATAAGTGCTCATTACTGGTAATAAATGACAACCGATCAACTGCGATTAAATTTCATGTATATATATATATATATATATATATATATATATATATATATAAAGGAGTTCCTTTCTCTAGTCCTGAGATGGATTATTAGCAAAATTTGTGAAGGCAACTGATGTGGCTGGGTTGACTGGAATCACATCTGATCAGTTCGACGCAATGTCAATGTATAGCCTAGACCAGGATATCTTGAAGATGGCCATAAAGTTGATTTGGAACATTTACGCACCATATCCCTGAGATGTTCTCAGCCATTCTTGCCCAATATGTGTAGCTTTAGCCGAAGGGTTTCATCTTGTTCAAACTTAGAGGACCCATACTAAATAAGCGTAAAATCATCGGTAACAGTGCCTTGATTACTACCCTGCATTAAGAAGTTATTAGACAGAACTGAACTGAAAAGTGAGACACGTCGGTGGCATAGACGTAAAAACTCCCCCGTTAATCGGTGGAGTGTGAATGAAGTTGGAGAAATTTTCATTGTCAGTCGAAAAACATGATTATGTACTGTTGACCGAAGTACGCCAGTCGCTGTAGCGGGAATAGCGCGGACGCCGAAACAGCTGCAGTGACAGTCCACTCATCCTCCAAATGAAGATTGCTGATTACGCAGCAAAACCATTCAGCTTGGCCAAAGGCTGCGGTTCTAAATAATTTGCGTGCGAAGTCGCATCCGAGTGGAGTGGTTGCCCATCTCTGGAGGCGACTGGCAGCGTAAGTTGGAATGCCGTTTTTAATCCGACAATGGACAATGGTCGATGGTGGTCTGTTAACAAGATGAAGTGCATCCGACGAGTAAACATCTGGAACTCCTTTGAAGAAATCGGGAACTGAAGTCGGTATGGACCAGTACTATCATGCACACTGAAGTGACGCAGAAAACTGTAATAGTCCTTTAACTTTTCAATGACGCTTTTAACACAATTCTTACTTCATTTGCCGAGTGGTATTCTCCAATCCAGTGGGGCCTTTAATTGAGGCCTTTAATATAACAATTTTTCTCGACGTCTCGCGCTCCTCAACCACTGCGCTCAGACAACTTTGTCGGGGAGGGTAAAAGTCAGCCGACAGGTCGGGTAGCGAGGCTTTTCAAATTGACTAATTCAAGAACGGTATTTAGTCAAATGCCGTTAATGTATCACTGCATTCGTATGTTTGTGCCTGGGTATCTCTGGTCGATGTACATGTTAATGAATGAGACCATCCAACGTACGCACCCGTTTACATCACTCTGCATTGTGCTTCTCTATTGGATTAGCTTGCATAGAAAACTGAAACACAAGACATTAACACTAGGTGTTACTCAAGAGCACGATAACAGATGCGATTGAGCGCTGCAGCACAGGAGCAATTTGGTCAATAAGAGGGCATGCGTATCCCCCAGATGAGCAGTGACACAAATCTTGAGGCCCGGTAGGACACAAGCACACAGCAATGCTAGAGGCATAATGATGCGGGTTTGAGCCTTTAAGACCCGTAGTCTAATAACGAAGTGGAACGGACCGGAGGTCCCTTGAATGAATTCTAATGACTAATCCACTCGCTAGTGAGAGCACAAAGTCGCGCACTTATTGGGGGCCAACCAATACAGGTTATAAGTCAAGTGAACTCTACCGTTTATTAAGTTTTGTAGGATGATCTTGGTCGATAGGAAAGACAACCAATCAGAAAGCCACATAAAAACATTTATTAGCATAATATTTAAAATATCAATTTCGAAATATCCCAAAAGACAAGTTTTTATGGAAGAAAACTAACAGAACTGAGGTCTGTGAGATCGGAGTGACCAGCATCTCGATCACCCTTTTCTGTAGAATTAAGATCATTTAAAGGAAGTACGATGTTTAGACACCCTTCGGTAAGTGATGTTGTCCTAGAATGACCAGACTCAGCACTCAGTTTACCTGAAACAGGTTGCTCTAAGGTTTTGGTGGACATAAGTAACTTTAATCACTGACTATAGAGTCTTGATCCCCTGGAATCGTGTGCGAAAGGTATATCTCAATTAAATAGAGAAGTTCAAAAACAGATCGATGCAGACTAGATATCCGGGCAAAATTCGGTTTTCTATTCGAAATGGTACCCAACAGTTCGGCAATATCGGGAACAATAACTCGGCAACTAACGAAATTATTCCCACGACAATTACCACAACCACCACGTGTTCTCTTCTTGAAGATGGGTATAATTAGTGATTCGCACCAAGATAATAGATTACGCTGATTGCAAACGTCATGTAGCTACGTGGCAAGCGATTTCCTCAAGGCATCCATTCCATTCTTCTTGGAAAGAAACGGAAGAATTTCGTCGGCATGAACCGCCTTACAATGATTCAGCGATCGAATGTTCGACTTTACTTCCACTTCCGTTGGGGATCGAATGACACTCCGAAGAGATTCGCGGTTGTTGAAGGGGTAACAGCATTAGCACTCAGCTAACCAAATTGTTCATCGAAATATTCTGCCGCACAATCCGGCGCTGGTTTTTTGCTGCCAACAAACTCTCCATTTCTACCCCATGTTGTAACGCTGATCGAATTTCGCTGTCCACCAGTGTCGCCTACAAGCTTAAGCGGTGTTAAACCATTTACCTGAAGCACCTTCCACTTCATTTTTATACACCAATTTAACGACCCTTAAAAACGTTTTTTCTGTAACCCGACTTTGTAGATATCGCTGCACCTTATCCATCGCACTACAGTTTGAGATCTTACATTTTTACTCCATCAGGGCTACTAGACTCTTGAGAAACCTAATACATAGTTTTGATGAACTAAGGTTGCAGTGTTTACTAAAATCACCAGCTGACATTACAGTGCTAGAGCTCATGCTGCCGTGAACAACATCCGTGCCTTCGTCATAAAAATTATCGTTCTGCATTTTTATGCTGCATTCTGTTAGCGCGCAGATCGACATTGAAAACCAGCTGCGCTTCCGAGCATCGCGTGACTTCGGGAAAGCCACAGCACTCGGACAACTAATAACCCACATCCGATCCGAAAGGGTCGTTTTAGTTGCCATTCAAAAGCTATTCATAAATTGCGATGAACCGGAACTCGATCAGCCTCTTCTCCAGAGGTACGAAAGAAAAACTATGAGGATGTCAGGAACAGTTAAGTAAATGACATTAATCGAATGCTAAATTTGTCTTTCACTGATGTAGAAGATATCAATCGTCAACGGGTCCATTAGGGGGGCTAGGCACGCCTGCCAATCAACCTGAATGAGAGTACCAGTTCAGTTCAGTTTGAACAACCATGGACTTTGCGCCAAGGTGCTATTTGTGATTTCTACCAAACAGCACCATCTACTCAAACAAGAAAAAAAGAACACGGAAATAATCAAAGATAAACTGAATAATAGTAAGTTGAAGAACTATATGGAAGAAAAAAGTTTTGAATGAACGAGCGCCACTGCCTTTTGTCTCCAACCATCGCTTCGGATCCCAATCCGGTAGTCTAACTGGACATACACGAGCCAGTCCACTGGTTAAAGCTTTCATGCTTTTTACCAACTTATCGACTGGTTACCCCGAGCCGTCTGCCAACCATTACCTGCCTCGAACAATAGTGTACAACGAAGAACGAGGGAAACTTGCAACTTATTTGGATCTTCACCCAGGAGCACAAAATCGTTCGCATTTTCTAAGTCAGACAGACTCCCTTATGAGCACATTTCAGTGCCATTATTCTCACATAAGGATAGAGGGATCTCTATAACAATCTTAATGGCGAAGTTAAAAACGAAAGGTGAAAAAAGGCAACTCAGGCAAACATCACTTCTCGTAGTGAAAACAGGTGAAACATCGCCATAAGCGCAAGTTCGGCTTCGGTTGTTGGTACACGGCGATCGGATGAGTGAAATGAATTTCTCGGGCAAACCCTTTAGTGAGGCAACGCCAAAGAACTGCAAAACCGACTGAGTCAAACGCCGTTACCAAATCAAGAAAGACAGAAATCGGGGATCTACGAAGAATGTGTTCATGTCCTAAAATCTGCTATCGTGAAACTTGGTCAACACAACCGACCGGGACGGAAACCAGTCTGGTTTTCACGCACACACTTTACAAGAGTACTAGATAGTCGATGGAGGATAGTGCCAGCAAACAGTTTAGACGCGTTGCATACTGAATTAATTTCTCCGTAGCTTTCACATGAGGGCTTATCGCTTTTCTTGTGAATTGGTCTAAATACTGACTCACACCAGTGCTCGGGAATCTCTTTTGCCCAGATCGATCCCAAGAGTTCGGGTAATTTCTGTGTTACAACTTCGACACTATCCCTGAAGAAGGAGGATGACAGCCCACCTGGTCCAGCTGCCTTGTTTTTTTTGAGAAAACCTATCTTCCTCATCACCGTTTCCGGTTGGTGCCTACCTGTATCGGCTCAACTTGCAGGCAGAAATGGGAGGTCCACCGTAGCTGTGGACCAACTAACCTGCTTCCTAGTGTTCTGCCCAACGCGCCAGTGGAGGCTTCTGAGAGTGAATCGATGAGTCGTCGGATTTCTTAATCGATGCACTTACGCTCGGTTTAAGTGGGTCAATATTCCTAATCAATCGGTGAAGGTTACGACTAATTCCGATGGTCACACCCTTGTTCATTTCTCTACACTTTCCTATCCACCACTGCTCCCGGTCATTTATTAAACTCCTGGTCAGTTGACGTATTACAAATTTGCGTGTCATCGTGTTACACCCGGATGGACGGATCTGCAGACATCCAACAGTAGAACTGAAGTCCAGGACATCCATCGTTTATGAAGTTTATGTGGGACAGAGCCCTGCGTGGCAGCTGCTCCAGAGTGCATAATTTTTTGATATGTTCCCAGTGTTTGTTTGGATTCTGAGCATTTTGTTGAGACGACAACTTCATTGAGAGTCCCGACTTGAATTTTCGTCGGCGATTACTGTCTAGAATTAGATGTCGAACAAGCAGTTTCTGTACAGGAGTGCTCATGGACTAGGCAGAAACAAAAGCGAGCTGGAACCAAAACACGATCTCAATCCACAAATGTGAACTAGAATGATCGGAAATCCTCGAGTAATCCACGTCACCAGTGACCGATGGCAATGCGACCAATCTGAGTCCAGCTCTATGAGGGCGCCAGGTGAGCCGACTTCGCCGTTTATGACAAAAATTGGTGTTCACCAAAAACAGCAGGTTAGAACAAACTTGGATGTGACGATTTTTGTTGTCGGTGCAGTCGGCTGAGGCAGAAAATCGGCCCCCGATGTTTTGTCTCCGCTAAGTACCCAATTTGGCATTAAAATTACCAGCAATGAACACAAAATTCGTTGAGCATACACTCCGTAGTAATTCAGATAATTCCCGGTAGAACTCATCTTTTGCCCCAATGGGACTGCAGTCAGTAGGCACACACGTAGATGCGACGAACAGACAACGACGCTTCAATCGACTGGCACTGGCACGTACAGGATCCCCAACCAAACTGCACATAAACGACTGTTAATTGATGTCCCATCTAGTAGTCCACGCTCAGCATGCATGCTCAGAGATCTCAACGCCGGCCTGATCACGAGCGCTCGAAAACGGGTCATCGGACATGCAAAGAATGAAGCGAGAGAATGAAGTTGCATTTCTGCTACTGATCATGGAAGTGGGATCTTGTACACGCGTTTCATAGACACATCATTTATCTATTTTAAAAGTTTCAAGTTTTATCTGAAGCAGCTTATTACCCTATTCGGTTGAGCGTGCACACATTGAAGATACCTAAGTAAAGGGAAAACTTAAGTTTAAGTAATGCTCGCAAATTTTCTTCCTCATCCCCAATGATGTCATCAGGTAAATAGGTCGAGCATAATCCTTCGTGGCATCTTGCGCGATCCCCATATCGGAACAAAGGAAGTTTGAAAGGCTCCCTGCAAAAAGGTATTCAAGTGATCGAAACTTTGCGGCTGTCTACACCGCAGAGGGCATTTTTCTGGGAACCCAACCATAGCCTTTGACCCAAAATTCTCGTCCACAAGGTGATGGGAACGTTAGTCCGGCATGGGAACTCGGAGCAAGTGCATGTTTATCATTGCCCACTCTGATAGCGCGATCCTGATCATCCTATGAGACGACCGATGCAATATAGAATTTACTGTTTGTTATATACACTATTTATTAGAGAAATACTGCTAGGGAGCCCAGTTACTAAGAAACAGAACGATTAGAGTTCCCAATCAGTCTTTGGTGCAAACAGAAACTAATCCGCAAGGCAATGGAGAGTGGCTGACTGGAAGCCTATCCACTCATTTTTTTCGATTGAGTTGTCAGTTCAACTCAACCTCCGATCCGGAGGACCAGAAGACTACTTTTTCACGCCTCTATCCACTGACCATTCAGACTGGATCGACTTCAGAAAAGCCGTCATGTATAGCTCGCTAGGTCATGTAGGCGCGCAAGCCGTCACACCAGATTAAGGGGCAGTCTTTCTGCGACAGATGAGAGTACGAACGCTAAAACAGCCGACATTCAGAGGCTAACGAGTTTTGAGAAAATGCAAGTCAAGTTAATGAGAACCCTATAAGATGCTGTTTGATGATGAGCCGTCGTGAATGTTTTGTATATTATCAATAGGAGAATTATGGGTAGACAATCAGGAAAAAAGAAGCGGTTGAGATATAAGACATTCCCGGCTCGCGCAGTCGACCTTCGGATGCGAAAATGTCAACGCAATTCGTATTATGAAAAACTGGTTCATATGACCGATCAGCATTAAGCGAAAAGACGAATGAGAATAGAGCTAGGGGAGAGCACGACAATCACCCAATGAAAATCGAGAGAAAAGAATACAGAAAGAAAAAACTAGCGATTGTGTAAAACCCTTCAAACTACCGTTGTCTATCAAACAAAGACGAACGGAGGTGCCTGAATACACCAAAAGGAGTGGAGAACATCTGAAACAATGTCATAGGACATACGGTTTGAAATTGACTATTTCCACAGTTACAAAACGCTTGATGATTCGCATTGATTGTTTGTGTGGAAAGACATTTGGGCTCCGTGGTGATGGGTAGAAACGTCCAACACACTGTGTAGTCCACCTTTCCCACCGGACTAGAACATGCGCCGGAACAGGTCCAATTGAGCAAGATATCATTCGTATCTAGAAAATTCACTGATAACAACTCCGGTGGTTTAGGAGCTGAGTCGGTGGGAAGAAAACAAGTGAGAGAATATTGGAAAACGAAATAAAGCGGTGCATCAACTCATCTGATTATATTAAATAAACAGTTGGCAAAGGATGGAGATCACTTACGAAAAAAAGACTTTCTTATTTGCAATCCTGAAATTCGAGCAATGCAATCCCAAGAAAAATGAAATTCAAAAATACCGACTACACAGAAATGTTGATGGACTTCATAAACCGAATCGATATATGAGAAAAATTACAAGAGCTGTTCCCCACACAGTGTCGGGACTATGGCGAAAACATTCGGGATTACATCAAAACCATTCGGAAATGTCATTCAACTGACTTGTTGAGATCTCGTTTGCATTGGCCGGAAACAGGATCCTTCTGATACGGGCATATTTGTCCGTACATGCTGTAAGGTGTACCAATTACGCATTGTTTAACAAACTTCGAGTAAAAGTACCCTTGAGAAGTCGTGTGAAACAGAAGCACGTTCTTACCCAATTCCGAATATCTGACATGAATCCGAATAGTTCTGAAACAATTGTAAAATAACGCGAGAAGTAGCATAGAACACCGATGTAATCTGACCCCGGCGACGGTATACCAGGATGATCTAAAACAACCCTACATAAACTGCAGTTCATGTGAAAAAAACAATAGCATTTGAAATTGTGGGTAATGGGGTAGAAGATTGTTTTTCCATGAAATAAGTCGCCACATGATATCAATGCTCAGCTCGCCATCAAGAAGCCATGGAAGCACATTGTACAACTGCTTTATCCTTGTTGAAAATCTGCAGCAACGCATATCCACCGTCCCCGAACTAGGACGCAAACCCAGGACGAGCGATTTTGGGCCAAACCCCTAAGCCTTTACGCTACCGAACAGGGTCTGAACTTCTCTATATGATGTTACGCCTATCCATCACTGATATCCACGGCCACGGGCTGCTAACGCACACCAATCGACTCCTACCGATAGATGACTTCTCTGCAGGTAGCCTAAGTACGACGAAAGCTTTGCAGGCATTATGTACTGAAAGATGCTTATCAGGTCGCTTAGAATAAGTCCACCTACTGATCACATGGAAAAAAATAAACAGACCACATGGATACAAGTAAACAACAAAGATAATGAGTAGAGATTTTGGTAGTCGGACTGCTATATGTGAGGAGGTAGTCCATAGGTTTGCCTGTCGTTTGGTAGCCCTTGGTTATCGTTTAGCAGCATCGGTTTGTTCCGACCTAGGCTGGAGTAAACACAGTTCGCTGAGAGCATAGCGGCGGACGCAATTTATATTTGGACTATCAAATCGCGCTATGCGTTGTTCGAAACGTTTTTATTCCAACCAAGACCAGGGCTGTTAAAAAGTCTGGAGCTACTGAACGATGCTAAACAGAAAAACTCGTAGCTTACAGACTCTGCGAGGCAATATGACAAACTGAGTGTCGATAATGATGTCTCCTTAAATCGCCCTCGATGATTCGGACACGTAGTGTGTACGCCTTTCTATCGCGCACCTTTACGTGTCTTCTTTGCACGTGCTGAGTGAAGCCGGAGAAAACGACGCGACAGTCAGAATTGGACTAAGAGTTGGGGAAAAAGTGCTTGCTATGCCTTTGGTTGAGGCTTTCCGCATTCCGGTTGGGATCAAAAGGCGAGAGTAGTCGTTAATAAGCATACTGACGAAAGGTGATCAGAAATGAAGTCAGTGATATAAACCTTGCAGAACTTGTTGGTTGAGTTTTTATTTGCTTAAATAGTACTTTCTTTTAACCGTCGAAATCCAAGTTACCAGCCGAAAACACCTTTTATCATCCAAACCTGGTGGCTTCCTGAGGATTTCCCCTCGGTTAAAAGTTTGATTGCAAATGCAACAACAGAATCAACTAGAAAGCTGATCAGCCACGCGAGGTGAGTGAAAATTTGAAATTCCGCTACGGATTTCGCGACGAGTCTTCCTAATCACGCATACATTCACGCAATGTAAAAGTAAAATGTCTGTTCGCACCTTTTACTTCGGTATTTGTGTGTATATGCAGAGAGACACCCGCGTATGTGACCGAGAGAGGTACGCACAGCATTTAGAGCAGAAGCTGCAGAAACGATTTAAGAAGGTACTTTGGGGCATTAGTCACTTGGACTGCTGGAATGCACAGCTAAAACAAAAACGAACCGCTCATTATTTTTGCAGCACAAACGGGCAAAAAGCAGGCAGTCGGATCTTCCGGACCCCAACCACGGAGATGTGAGACAACTAATTTACCCAAGTTCGCTGTAAATTTTCTCATCCCACGTTGCCACGTCATCTGTTGACCTCCACATGGCCTATTCCACTCCACGGGAGAAAAGCAAAACAGGGCATGGTATGGTAGACGAGTGTTCGACATACGCAACACGTGACCCAACCAACCAGAGTAGTCTAATAAGTTTCATACGATGAAACAAGCTATTCTCAGAAGTGGCATCGAGTACTAGATTCCAAACCTCTATATT
>LUCM01010093.1:52982-82640 GCA_008360955.1 Fasciolopsis buskii
GTGAGGCTAGCCTTGCTGATGATGATAATGTCTCGGCCGAGTTTGTGATAGTCCACTGATTAGTTTTTAGTCTTTCGTCACTTCAGAGACTGATCACCTTGATTCCTTTTCCAATGAGTACCTGTCTCGGAGAACGACGCATATCGAAGAAGTGAATCCGCGGATGTGCGCGATACATGTTCCAACTACCTCAACCTAATAAAATTCAGCACCTGCTTGATGGACTGACCTGTGTGACGCAATACCTTACGTTTAAATATTGAGCTGCTAACAAAATTCTCTCAGCATATTCCAGTGACACTAACAGGCCATCGATATTTAAGCACCGACGATCCTCGTACATATCTTTAACAGTCAGTTCAAATTCTTTCACTGATTGATAACCGGATGTCACGCCGAAGCCTCAAATTGGTAAAGGTCGCTCGCGCCGTCAGCATATGCGAGGACAATTCATCTAATATACGACCACCTAGAGAGACAGAACTGTCTAAATAGAACATTTGTATCGCCCAACTCCTCTGCATACAGTGAAAGGCAAGGAAAAGAATCTTAAACAGTGCCGATCGTGCTGTCACTTTCTGTCGAATACGAAGGACTGGAAAAAATGTACAGTTTTAGTGCAATCCACATACTTGCTGCTAGGGCATTCTCTTTTTCTGCCTCTGTGAGTCAACACCTTGGATATTCACTTTTCCTATCGCAAGGTACAACTCGGTGAAAAAGGTAGCGGCCATTGAGGCTCATCCTGCTGTTTACTGCTGAACGTTGATGATGGTGAACCTTAGTTACACAGAATTTCTTAAGCATTAAAAAATATTTTCGGATTGTTCACCGAGATATAATCCTGACTCCAATCACAAATAACGATTCTTACCAGGCTAAAAACTTAATGACTTGCATAATCATGAGGAGCTAGGATATATTTCACTTCACGCACATTATTTCCGCGTCCCGACAAGCTTTTACTTCCCATGTTCATACGATTTATTGCTGACAGCCAAGATTGCACGCATCCAATTACACCTGATAAAATCTACAAAAAATTTGGCAGACGTAGACTATGTATGTACCTACGCCAAAGACTACATTTCCTTTTGCTATTCTTGTTAGGGAGAGGTTTGTCAATTAGAGCATCCATTCGGAAAGCGAAAAGTGGCTCCCTTGATTCTCGCTCGTCATCTAAACTTTTAGATGTGAAAGAAAAATACAGTCTCAATTTTATGGATTCAATGTCTTAATTCGCTCACTTGAGTATGTCAAAGGTTGTATGTGCTCCTCCTATTTCGGGTAGTTTATATACAAACGAAGTAAAGGGCGAACAATGTGCTGGACGAAGTTATATCAAAGTTACACATGACAGTTGCTGTCCAACTCACCTCGACCACATAGGCGATCACCTTACCCTGAGGATTGCCAGATTCTGACCAGTTAAATATTACTGAATGATTCGTGGAGAATCCCCTCTCAATACGTGGAGGACTCGGCACACCCTCCTTTGTAGTGACAAGTGTTTGTGTCAGTGGACCACTGAACTGGCCATATTTAAAGGCGAATGACAAATTGTACTGCGTGAATGGATGGAGTTTGTCAACGCAGATGACCTACAAAAAAGGTTCAATACATCCAGAGTTTGCAAACACCGAAACGGGAATTGCCATTAAAATCGGTCAGGTGAGGAAATTATCAAGCAACCTTAAGTCACAAGCATATACACAGGGCGGCCCAGAACTATGGGTGAGCACGTTAACCAAATGACCACGGCAGATCAGTCTTTGCGACCTTGAAAAATGCATAGTCCGTGAATTTCATGGTCACCCACAGATGTCATTCAACTGAAGTTCATACAATGTGCAACCTAAGCGCCAGTCGGAGAAACTGAGGTTTGGGCTGGGAGCGAGATGCTAGTCGATCGGCTGCAGTGATTGTCATGACGTCCTTTATTGTTAGACGTAATGGCTTCTGATAATCTTGCCAAATACAAGAAACAAAGAGGAAAGAGGTCAACAAACAACAGCAAACTGAGCTTCTGCATTTGCATGCGTAAACTGGACTAAATATATCCAAAGCGCTCAAGCGATTTAATGCCCGTCATGTGGAGGGCTTGTGCAGTGCCAAATAGAGGCTACTAGTGCCCTGACTTAGAAACCGCGCAAATGTTTTAGAAGGACGATAAGAGTAAAAAACTGAGTACTGCTGAATGTTTTTTTCTAGATATGAATATTTAAACTGATTATGCTTATTCTCATTAGTGAAAAATAAGTAGCCTCTGAAGAGACAATAGACTGAAGAACACTATTAAGCGTTGACTACATTATTTTACAATCCCGTTTAATTCGATCACGCTTGGGTGATAGTTTCGGTAATAAAACTGCGCATTAATATGGTGTGACTGACTGGGTGCCCCATGACCCGAAAGGCAATGCACAATGTTTGATCTCAAGCTGGAGATGTAATCACACCTCGAAGGGCCTCAAAGGCCTGACAAGATAGCTTCTTGATCCCCCGAGTTGAAAGTTGACTACAGGTGGCAACTCAATGGAAGAATAATTGATTCAAGCAGATGGGCTTCCATTCACCGACTTCTGACTACCTTGCGAACGGTTGTTAGAAGCAAAAGAAGTGGTTGACAACTTCAACGTCGCGGTTACATTCCCCAGTAGTTCCTGTCCCCCACTTCAACTTATAAAAATAGAACGAATTTCATACTGCATCGATCTTCACGTGAGATAATCACGACCGGACAGCTTACTGCATCAAGCAGGGTGAGTAGGTAGTTCAAAGTATCTTACTGCTCAGTTGTGGTGATGGTTAACGTCCCACTGCATTGTGGGTTAATATGGAGTCAAACGCTTTGATAAGGGTTCCTAAAGAAAACCCTTCCTTCAATGGGAAACCTTACCAAACTGCTTCTAACTTCGGAACTTAATAGAATTTATTTTAATCACAACGAAGACTCGAAGACGCTGATGCATGAAGCTCCATCCGTGTTTAAGCAATGAAGCACACGAAGGATGCTGAAGTAAATTCAGTGGTTGTACATCCCTTGTACTTTATAAATGCAGAATCTTTCGGTCATGACTGACAACTTTAGTCATGACCATAATTCACTTAGCATAAGCTGATTCGTATATTTCAATCACGAATAACTACTTTGTGCTTTGTAATGAAAAGAACAACTTTTTCTATTCGGTTCACGGCAGAATTATGAATCCATCTAAATAAGTGACCTATTTAGTCTCAGTATTGAAGACCGATAATCGCGCAATTGCTACTTCGAGGCAATCACAACTCATATGCGAAGCGGATGAAAACACTGTAGGTTGAAATTAAAATATTGTGGATGAGTAACTCAAATCAAGCGGAATGTTTTAAAACTCCCTTTGAGTGACTATTTAACGGCTACTGATAAAGCTATCATCTGTCTGTCCAGATTAGAGTAGCACAACTAACCGCTAAAAGCTGTATACCACAAAGTCGACCCGGTAAGTGAAAAGGGAAAATATATACATATAATTATAATACCCAATTTAGATCGACACTTTGCACTAGTGCAGATACTACTGGTAAATGAAGGGAGAAAATAAGCAACGAGATGGATACAGTAAAATGTTGAAATTTTAATATTTGCCGTCTCTTTTGTCATGAGGCAACCGTCTAGTATTCCATAATAAGGGAAATAGGGATCCTCAAAGACAAATGACACTAATGCAGAGCGACAATGAAAGCATGAATTCCGTTCAAAGAAGGCAGATGCGATCCTTAACTAATCGCTTTTCGTCTTGATGAAACTGTTGAACATCATCAAGGCTATGCTGCACAGACATCAAACTCAGTCTGGCGTCTAGATTCCCGCAGCCAATGATTGTCATGAAACTCGTAAGGATCAAATATTATGGACTCGGCCTACAAGTGTCAAAATAAATCTCAACGGATTTTATTGAAAACAGGTGATAATACCAGTTATTTGCACCGAATTTTCTCTTTCATGTCTTTATATCTTGTCGGAAGAATGCATCATTTCGACAGTTTTCGAAATTTTACCGAACCATTTGACATAAATACATCCTTGAGAAAGATAATAATGACTTACTGTACTCCAACCACTAAACACCGGGTGTGTCCTTTTGTCGACAAGCACAGTTGGTTGGACAGTGGACACGAAGACAACTACAGAGCTCAGGGGTCCACGAAGCAGAGTCTGTAACTGGGTAGAGGCATCTCCACATAGGGATTGGTTAACAGTAACCCCCTGGTTGAGCGTGGGGAGAACCAATTTGGAAAAGTCCAATATCACGGTCACATAATCCTGAGAAATGTTATAAACGATGACTGGTGGTCGCAAATCTGGCCGACTGGGTAAAGTAACAGCGTGTGTCGGTTTTGTAAGTTCACTCAAACCAACGTCATTTAGTGCTCGAATCATCAGACTGTAACATCGATATGGCTTCAACCCGGCAAATGTATAGTTGGCCAGAGGCGCCGATACGTTGATCTGTGCGATTATGTTTTGGCTTCAATCCAATGACGAAAAAAGTAGAACTAATATTAATACACTGCTCGCAAAGAACTGCTGTGGTCAGATTATTCAAAAAGCGGTGGTGGGAAATGGATGCAAGCCTCTAGCACATTGATTTCGTCAGAAAACCAAAATCAGAGGTAAAAACTATAAATATGCGCAAATAACTGACCGATCGTATCGTGACGAAAGTCTGGAATAGACTGATCTACAATGAAGCATGGACTATCGTAGCCTATATGCGCCAGCTGATTGCAATTAGTTTCAATTTTTAATAACGTTAGCTACGAAAATTAAACGTTAATTTTACTATACCCATAGTATATGGATGTTGTAGAGTTGATATATTCTATATCCTGTGAGGAAATCATTATTCTGAAAGTTTTAGAGGCTCAAAACAACGGAAGTTTCTAGTAGATCAAATATAGTAACGAATCTGATGATAGGAGACTGTTCTTTGCCATATGTGATCGGTAAGTCCGAGGTTCAAATTTCCGAAGCTTCGAGTAGCAAGTGCGGAGTTTACTTCAACAATTCAATTTCTGATCTGTTGCAAGTGGCATTCAGCACAACTCGCTGTCGTCCGGTTCGTTACCACACCTGACCTAGTGTAGCCTTATGTGGGTCTATGCCAATCCAAGTTCCCGGTTCCTCCTCCCCTCGGTGTAGTGGACCCTAGTGGATATGGGACATGTCCCCTCTACTGCACTCATGCTTCAGGGCATGTCGTCAAAAAATCCCAGTCCTACGATTCAGGTCTACGGTAGCCATATTGATCCACGTTTTCTTCACTTCATATTGTCGTCTTTTATAAATTTCAGTCAGTGTTCATTTTTAACCAGTCTATTAAAGCATTGCACACCAAATCAGTATCCTGACTTTGATCTATTTTCTAACACGCCAGCTTATTTGGATATCAAAAAAACAAATCACTACATAATCCCGATAAATTTTGCACCGAAGTAGATACCCCTGATGCATCTGGGCAGTGGACACAACTAACAAATTTCCAATAAACTTTTGAAACGCGGTTTAATCTGAACAAGTGGAAAAGCTTAGCATGTCGATCAAATTAATGTGTACGAACATATCCTCGAGCAATAAACTCTCTACAGCACCATTTGTACTCGCCAGCGTCGGTGTGTGCGACCTAAAAATGTAATGTTTCATTTTTCTCCTAACCACGCGCAAAGGATGTTGGGAACACACTGACCAATTGGCCCAAAATATCAAGCCCACAAAACGCTAACTCTGTTCAATATCTAACGATGAATATCATGGCATCAAGCATAACACACTTATTACCAGTTTAGAACCTAACCCCATCGAACCATGGCATTTAGAAGTTGCACCAAACTCCCAAACGGTCCATGGTAGGGGGCATCAGAGGCAAAAAAGAAACAGTCAACCCCAGGTAAATGAGAAAGTCACCCATTTTTATGCTACCCTAATGAGCTTTCTTAGATTACGGACAACATTTACTAATCTAGACCGATCCAAACGTTCACCGTGCACAGACATCTGCTACACCTCTGGCTATCGGAAACATCCCTGCGCTGTCCCATCATTAGAAATCGTTTGCAAAGCTTGTAGGACAGCGGGTCATGTAAAACACGCTTGCAGGTGGAAACCAATTTATTCATTCGTAACCTATTGTGGGCGCAATAGTATATCCCGATCTAACTGCCGGTGCATCGATCTGCATATCTCATGTGACCACCCCGACTTCTAATGAAATAAACACCTCTCAGACCCATTCATCTAGTAACCACAGAGTCTTAAGTGACAGACGAGTGTTTCGGTCAGGTTCCCCTGTCAAGTTAACGCTCTACTGCTTAGTTGGTGAGATATCTGAGCTAGAGAATCCGGCTAGGGATCTCACAGAAAACCGTTTCCGTGGACAGCTGCGAATCATCACACCCAAATGCGTTCAGCATTTTTTACGATGAACCGACATTGGTTCTTTCGTTTCAGAAACCATGCGAAACGCCAATAACCACTGGGGCCCGGTTTACTTTTTCATTACATGCATCGTGCATGCTTGATAGCCACAAAGGTTTACTGCACGAGGGGAGGAGGGGACCAGTAAACATGATCTCAAGCCTAGGGATAGGATAGAACCAATTTAGGTAACACTAGGTCAGACGTGGTAGCGAGTCCGGCAACAACGAACTGCCGTCTGCCGGCTTATCTGACAGCGGCATTAGCAGAAGGGCAGAAAGCAAATTGGAAGCATTACTTAGCTTTAAAGGTCCAGGGGGATATCTCCAATGATGGCGCACTTAATCTGACAAAGCAACAAGCTGTCTTGGCTAGAACTCCTGAAACCTAAAATAAACTTACTGCGTCTTCGAAGCGCACATAATTCTCTAGGGTGCAGATACAACATCGGTCTCTTATTTCATCCTGCATGGCGGGTGACCGGGTTCCCAGTATTCATGACCATACTGGTATGGAAATTCCTTCGAGCTTGAGAACATTGTTAGACTGGGTCCCAATCGCAGTTTGGTTGGAAGCGTCAACAGCGATCGACTAAAACGCCCACGCTTGTTTGTCGTAGCTGTGCATGCTCACACTGACTAGAGCTCTCCCGGGGCTAATGACGAGCTCCACTAGAACTAGCGAGTATCAGACAAGTGAAATAATGCAGGCAGTTTCTGGTCCCCCATCAGAAATAAAAGTCACCAAGTACATAGGCTTAGTGGATGACAGATTATGCTATGAAAATCATAGAATTCGAGTAAGCGTTGCATCGAAACTGCAGGCTGACATTATCATTCGACGACTGACCAGCATTCGGAAGGAGCGTGTTCATGAGAATCAAGCCAACTTCCGACCCGGTTGAGTTCATATTGATTACGCCACCCCTGTGAAAGATGTCTGAACATGGGCACACCCGTCGTACATCCACGATCGCCGTATTCTACTATCTGAAGGCGGTGTTCAACTCAGTGGACCATTTGTGCTGCGGCTCACTAAAAAAACACAACGGAAACTCACTTCTTCAATATGTGCATGCTCACAGTGACCTTCCACTGGGGTGGCTTGCTTCCGTTCCAGTTATCTAAACTTTTCCATAGCAATAACAAATGATCTAAAAACATGTCTTTCAACAATATTCGATGCTACGAGATAGAATGACCTTCGTTCAGCCTTAAACGACAAGGCTAGCCTCACTGACCACTGCCTCTTCCCCAGAGTCACATGTTTCTATAAAAAAGATGAAGATTTAGGTGGAACAGGGAATGGATCTACACAGGTGGGAAAAGATATGATGCTGCTGCAGCCAAAACAAGGAACACAGTCTAACTGTACAAACGCACTGTTTCAATCATTCTGATTCGACTGAAAATGACAACACGATCGCCACTGCTCGCGATTCATTGTCATATCCTTCGATGTTTTCAGCCAGCTAATTGACGGATCTTCCGGACCCCAACCACGGAGATGTGAGACAACTAAGTTACCCAAGTTCGCTGTAAATTTTCTCATCCCACGTTGCCACGTCATCTGTTGACCTCCACATGGCCTATTCCACTCCACGGGAGAAAAGCAAAACAGGGCATGGTATGGTAGACGAGTGTTCGACATACGCAACACGTGACCCAACCAACGTAGTCTACTAAGTTTCATACGCTGAGATAAATTATTTTCCCAGAACTGGCACCTACTGCATGATTCCTGACCCCTACATCACTCACCCAGTCACTCCATCCAATCCTAGCCATACTACGTAAACATCTGTGGTGGAAAACCTCCAAGCGACGAACATCTCCGACACAAATATTCCACGTCTCGCAACCGTACAACAGAACCGGGAGCACTGAGGCACTGTGCAAACAATCTTTCAACTTCAGTGAGATATCAGGCCGGCGCCACAAATGCTTCATTCCAGCGTAAGCCACTCGAGCTTCGATATCCGTGTGTTTACCTCCACTGTCGAATTATCATTATTTGACATGCATCTGTTAAGGTAAGTGAAAGGGTCCACAATTGTCGATTCATCTCCGTCCAGTATCACGTTTGGCACTATTGTCGTCCAGTCTTCTAACAGTACTTTGCACTTTGGAGGTGCAAAACGCATGTCAAACCGGGCAACCGATCTCGAAAGTCTATCTAGTGCGCACTGTGCATGCTCTTCGGATTCGAACAGGCACACAACGTCATCTGTGTAATCAAGATTACACAGCTTCTCACTGTTTTCCAGTTCGATTCGAGGTAGCAGCGACTAATGGCTGCACAAACTGAAGTGATTTTTGGCTAAATACATGAGGCTGCAGACATTTATGGAAATCGGCAGTTATGGTAGTTTTATTCTAACCTGTTTCTCGCCTCTATCTTTTACAGGTTCCCCTTTGTGATCCGCGAGCAACTATCTACGTCTGTCATGTGCCACTAAAAAAGGCTGCACAGAAATCACTCGCTAACAGGACGTTTCACGGAACATTAAGCTTCTTGTAGACTTTGCAGCGGTTTTCCGGTCAGGACCTTCGCTTAAAATCTGGATCTAAACCCGCTACCAGAAGTGGACAAAACATTCAACGCTGTACATCTCACCTTTTTCGGCATACATTAATACGGTGCTTTTGGCAAATCCTCAAAATCAACTGGTGTGCAACGAAGGAGAAAACAATGCTGACATCAGACACTTTTCGTCAATTTTCAATGCCGTCTGCTGCAGCGTTTCGGAAAAGACAGGATTGATTAACTGCCAGCATCGCTTTGTTTGGTACTGCGAATGTATTCCAGCGTCTATGTTTCGACCCCGGCAATGGGGCAAAATTGGATTCTTCCATGTCGAGATCCCCTCTAAGTGGTTTTCGTCGTCAGCAGTGAAGCGCAAAATTAAAAGTACTGAAGATCCAAGAAAACCGCTTTCGTCTCGGCGGCTTAATATTTTAAGATAGAAAAATAGGTTAGTTTTGCTGTTGCACTATTAACTCTTGTCGAAAAACTAACTGAATTCAGCCGCAATGCGACATAATTGTGTGATGCCTTCAAAACAACAGAGTGAGCATAGATTTGAACTAAGACTTGATTTCGGGACTACAGGGATGGAAGAATAAAGCGGCATAAAGGAAGCAAGCCGTTTTATGTAGGGGCCCCCACTGTGAAACATGTATGTGTATATATATATACCCTAAGACTGGCAAAGCCGGTAACATGGACTCGCAAGGAAGACATGCCTATGTACAATACGTGCACGTAAAACGCTTAGATGAAGAACCGGATAAGTTATAGTTACCATGCATTATGAATTTGCTCTGGTGATTACTAATGAAACACGATTCGAATGAAAACACTGGAAATGGCCTTAAGGAATTACAGGAGTGAGAAACTGAGTTCGATGGCAATAACTAGAAATGGGTGACTTACTCTTCATGTAAAAGCAACGTGTGCAGCGTAATTGCACTATTTGGAGACTTTCCGAAAGTCCAAGTAGCCACAAGAGAATCTCCATTGTTGGCCAACAATGATACATTTGAAGGAGAGTCCGGAACATCTAGCTAAATGACAGAGACCAAAGTGAATTACCTCTAACGACTAAATTACAACTGGCGATAAATTCAGAATTCGTAAAAGAAAATGATTCGCAGGAATAGATTCCAGAATCGGAAAAAGAAGCACTTGCAATATGGAGAGACTGGGTTCTGTCGGTGTTTGAGTGTTCATCGACTCCGACGCTGGCGGGAACAGTTTTATTCCCAGGCGTTTTCCAAAGGACAAGTGAAATATTCATTTTGTTGGCGCCCCCGCATACCAAGTCCACATTATCACCACGCTTGACGTAAGCAGTTTTATTGCCACCATCTAGCAGGATTTCGACAGCCGAGACCAAAGTAAGCCCCGTGATATAAGACCAAATTCTCGCGAATCCCATTGCAGAACTAGAGACCTGGTGTATTCATTATTCTTAGTACCAGGGGCACTGCGTTCGACGTGAGCAACACCCCTAACCGACAGCCATGACACAAATGAAGCGCGTGCCAAGAACGACGGAGAGCAAACACGGTTAAAGAGCGCGCTGTTAGTTCAGTTCAGTTTCACGAGATTAAGCTCGTTTACGAACCCCGGTTTCCAGTGTCCCAGGATCTAGTGATAGGTGTACGGGTCAAAAATATACCTAAGGCTTTGGAGTAAGTTTGATGCCAATGAATTTTCTGTTAAACACTCTGGTAGAGATGAGAGTGTGGAAGTAAGTGAATGGAACCCAAGTTCCCAAGTTGCACTGTGCCCACCATCTGCGCTTGGCAACGACTAGGCAAACATAGATAAAAACTTGATATACTTAAAAAGGGGCGTTCTCCCTTAAAACTAGTTTGGTATCATTAAATTGCAAGAGTCCTAATTAATTGTTGTCTTGAAAATAATCTCCTTTAGGGTCTGTAGTGGAACTTGGATTTGTTCCTCAGGATAGCTTGTGTAACCGATCGTTGGCCGCCCAGTGAGGTCGCCATTTACGCAGAAAACTCACGCAGGCTCCTGTCAAAATATACTCAACCTTTACCGCTTCCGACTGTCTTTTTCTTGTGCCGGTCAAATGACAGGGCTGCCAGTATTGCAGTCGTACCGAGCTGAGTATGAATAAAGCACAAGTAGTCACAACGGTTAAGGGCAAGCAAACGTAATACAAGATTCGAGGTAGGACAATCCGTTCTACAAATTAGTGAGCCCGACCTGATTGACTGGTCACGTTAGCCTCTGTCCCTTTTTGTTGACGCACGGTTTGCCTTTTTTAAAGTTCAATACCACCTCTGATTTTATACCGTGTTTCCGAATTGCTTTTGCATGCTGATTCTTAATGACTCCCCTTTTCTATTGGCATTATTTGGCACGTTTTGTTATTGCTACTTCTATTTTTTTAAAAAATACCGCGTCATGTCCACTGGGCAAAAACGGTCGCCGGTCCCAACAGTAGGTTCGACAAACCTTTACACACCTACGTTCATGCTGTCTGATTCTCAAATTTCATTGACTTTAGTTGAACTGGAGTTCGATAATTACATGTGCATTCGAATGCGTCAGGTTCTTCGTGCAGGTGGCCATATTGGTCGCTCATCATTGGCGTTTGTGATATCAAGTTTCGCTTTCTTTTGGCAAATTGTTGCGGGGGGAATTTTGCAAATATTTTTGATATTTTCCTGTATTTATCTTCACTTGAGAGTGCTGTCATAGTGAAAGCGGCCCTAGTTATTTACCCAGGCAGGTTAATATCCTCCCAAGGCAAACCTCAGTGGGGTCACAATCGGTACGCTGCATTGACCTTTCTACATTATCTGACACTTGGCTCCATATTTGGTTCTCATTTGCCGATTAAAACCCCCAGGGAAATATAAAATATGAAAATCTCATTCCTGCATCAACTGCACTTTCATAATAGATTTCATAGCTCATGGCATAATGCTTCCCGTGTTATCGCCCACAACCCAACTGACCGTGCATCACAGACGCATTGTTATTTATGGGTAAGTAAGTAGACTTACTTTTCAGTCATGCGGGACATCACGAAGTCGCAGATGTATCGTACAAGAAATAAAATGTTTAGTGCCTCACAATATGCCGCATGTGTGGAGGCTGCGCTGTAGAAACATCGCGTTAGATAACCGATGATGCAACAGCCGTGATTGCACCAGACTTCGTTCTAAAATTTAATTCTGGGGTGGCAGTTGCAAACATTCGTTCAAGCTGCCATGCTGCTGAAGTGCTGGCCAAATTGGTTGAGGTAGATTAATCATCAAGCACCTCCAAATATTTCGTCACTTCTCTTATATCAGTTTCGGAACAAGGCAATTTCATTAGATATAAAATTTTATTCTCAGACGCTGGCAGTGTAAGCGTCACATAACGCGACTATGTTAGTAACGGAAGCTATGCCAATTCAGGGTATGCAACTTTATTGCATCTCTCAAAATGAGTTTAGAATCCACGTCTAATATTCATCGGAAGAGTCCAGCGCTGAAGATCCTGGGGGTTCCCTTGAAAGGTCCCCGAATTCCACCGGGGCAATTTTGCCTCCGATAGTGTCACTTTCAGGTATTCTTATGAACCATTGATCGCACTGTCATTTATTTAATCCACGACGTTGGAGTACATGTCAAATTCCAGCTAGTTTTATGTGGTGAAAACATGAGTATCTCAGGGATTTTAACAAAGAGTCCGATGTTGTTTAAACGCTGAATTTGAGGGCATTAAGACCTGCCACGATGATCATGCTGCGAGGTAACTGAACTGGTCTAAGCTGTTACAATTGCAGACGACTTAGGTAAAATGTTATCGGCGCCAGATAACATCAGGGTCAACCTTGCCTGCACAATTCGCCGCTTGGATGTGCAGCGTATGGCCGACGGAGTCAATTGTTGCCAGCCAACCAGAGCATTGGAATTAGCTGGACTGGCTAAACTGGATCGTGATTTAGAGGCAATGGACAACTTCGACGCTGCGGTAAGTCGTCGCCGGCTTTCATTCATTTTCAGTTCCATGCAATGAAGCCTTGTGGGGCCAGGGAAGTTGGTACCACGATGAGCAGAATTCTGACTGCGACCATTGATGAAGACCTTGCTTTACCGTTTAGCTGGCTCGGAACCGGTGGATAACGGCTGTTTCCACCCTTCAATCTGTGGAAGCCATTAATAATTCCACAACTTTTGTTTAGTGTTCAACAGACGCAGCGAAATCAGGATTGGCATTCCAGGATGAGTGGGTCCCGGATATTGGGAGTCATCTAACACTGGTTCACGAAGGCGCCAGACTGAGGTTGCAGGAGGAAAGCACACAGGTGCACCTATTGCCAAGCAGTGTTTTCGCCTAATTCAAATAATGTGCATGTTACTGTTCTTAGTTTGGACTTGCTTGTCTAGTAGCCATTTTGACTCATCGTTAGTTTTGCTGCCTACATAACCGGGCCACACTGGGGTATGAAACCCAATATATGTTTTCCTGGAACCAGCGATCATATTCGGTGAGGCTACCTATGAAGTCTGCATGTACTAGCTGTTTGCAACTGACGGTGTTTTCCTCCATTCCTTCTCAGGTCTCCAGGAGAAAGCATTTGAATATACGTATTGCACTCAGAACCAAGTGTAACATTTTCATCTATCGTAATAAATTATTTTTGTACACCTTCTTGTGTTCTCATTTTTCGATGCAATCCGGCCCCGATTGAATCGCTGTAAGTCACTGCGCAAAAAATATGACGAGGTTTTGATTTTTTCGCGGAAAAGTTTCGCAGAATGTGCACTGCATACGCATGAATGTTCTGCAGTTTACCGTAATCCATGATATTGTGGCCGTTCAACCGTTAAGGGCGCTACAAATCGCTGATCGCAGGGGGAAAGTAGTGGATAAACGACATCGCGATTTTTCTTTTGCCCAGCCGGTGCCGGATGGGCACCGGTTTTCCCGTAAGTATTAATGTTATTCTTCGGATTTTACCGGGCTTCTACTGGATATTTTTCCAGATTTTTCCCGGACAAGTTCCGGATTCCGACCAGATCAGGCATGCTAACGGGATTGCGGGGTAAGTTCCTCGCTGTCGATGGGATGCTAGCCTAGGACCAGTGTAAGCTACTTTGCGTGGAATCCTCTTTTCTTTAGGCTTTTTAGCCACAATTTTATTATGTTGTCTCATTTTCCTTGTTTTTGTTGGTTGTTTAATGCGGCGAACACTCAATATGCGCCAAAGAAAAATAGCCGGAAACCAGTCACTTAAGGCCCACGGCTCAGGTGCATGTGACAAGGCTGTGGAAGCGGGAATCGAATGCCAACGCTGCACGTTCTGATACCAATACACGCGCTCTGGTGCAGGTGAACCTTGTTTGCAAGTATGCCGGATGCATAATGCTTTAAGGCAGAATGACAACCATTGCGTCGCGGGGGGAGTTCTCCTCACTATTCTGGGTCTAAATTGATGCTGTCGCTGTTGAAAATGGACACAGTAAGAGAGTACTCATTTGCAACTTAAGCCTGAGGACGAAAACCAAATTTTTATACTATGAAACGAAACGGCCCAGAAGACCACATAAAAAGGAAAAGAATCGTAATAATGCTTACTGAAACCGGTTAAATCAGGTTGAAAACAGGGCTGACGGTTTCAGAATAAAGAGAAGAACACATAGAAGCGGTGGTTTTGGTATTAGAAACGAGGCCCCCACCGGTTGCTAGTAAAGTTGATACTGCGTAACTGCTTTTGGCTGGCGGTTCACGACGATAGAATCCGAAGAGAACGGCGTGGGCTACTCGGCGATCAAGTCCTGCCTCTAAGGCACCGATCGTCAAATGCCACTGAGTGAGCCTAAAGCAAGGACTGCAGGTAAAACGCCCGAGTCTCTTAATGGAATTTCCGATTGTGCACTGGCGAGACCCCCTTTAGTTTCTTGTGATGACGGTAATCCAAATTTCAAATTGGCGAGCACTAGTCACTCCATAAAGTGCGATGTGCCTGGGGGCCAACTTCAAGCCTTGTAGGGTGGATAAAAAGTGTAGAAAGCCTGATTCGAATACTTTAAGCTGGTTTTGCCAATGTAAGATGACCTTGCTGACGCCCGAGGATGTGTAACACGGACGGATTCCTTGCCACTGGATAGGTCAACCGCGAAGAGAAGGGCCAGTTAACCTGCGGTAAAAAGGAAAACTCAAAAAACGGACCGGAGCAAATTTTGATGAAATGTGCGCCTGAAACATGGTACCGAAATATTTAGGGCAGGTAATCATGGTTGAATCGCGACAGTGAAACAAGCGTGACTGAATGGGATGAGCTGTTAGCCTAAAGTCATCAGAGGTAAGGGTAATCAGACGTTGCGCCCATCCCTTCACTGAACAGAAAAGCAAGATTTCTTTCAACGGACAGGATTATAGATCGGGATTGTTTGGGATTTGAATTAACTTTCATCTGAATCCGGCAGTCTGATTACGGAGAGTCTCGGGATCTGAAGCCGACAGTCGTAACGAGGGCATCTAGAATAAAAATCCGAGTGCCTCCTTGAACACTGTAAATGAACGCCCCACCAGAGAAAATAGAGTAAGAAGATTAATTGAGCGAAGAACGCCAGCAGGCAATTCATGGATACGGCACACTAATACTTGTAGCGTCCAGAAGAGATTTTTGCGGCACGTGCGCTTCATCGGTTATCTTTTACGACAACCTCGTGCAAATTCGCTTTGTATTCACTTCCTCTTTATTGCCCACTATTTTTTTCATAATTATATCATCGATTTTCCCATTTATTCTCGAATACCTCTTCCTTTAACATCTTTATCCATTACTACTTTTTCTTTTTCGGTTTTCGCTTTTCCTCGGGAAAGGCTCTTAAGCAGCATGTGCGGAAATCGATGAGACATATCCTTCATGTCAGGGATGCAACGGACGAATTACACTCAGAGACCCACACGCATGAATGTTCATAGATCGCTCTATGACCCGCAATTTCCGTCAGTGCATTCGACCAAGACGACGTATGGAATCATATCGTTTCTTCGCCAAACCAAACGCAGCGATGTTTCAAATGCTGACCGGGACATTGCTCAACTGCTTGCCGGTCTAATAGTTTTTGAACGAATCACTGCTTCATAGATGCATGCCCCTCTCCACCAATGAATTTCACGGGCGATAGGGTTGTCCCCCAATCGTCATCCTTAGACTCCATTTCTCCCACCTTAGTGCCTGAGCGCGGAACGTCGGTTTGAAACCTATTATGAGCAAACCTGTTAGTATGTTACTGCGTAGTTAGAATTTCTCTTAAGAATCTAAGGTCCCAACTTGACCACCTGGGCCCCATACTATAAGCGTTTAAAACAGGAATTCTCCTGGGATAGTATGACGTCCTGAGACACGTGCTCGTTTCGCATCTGTGCTCCGAAATGTATTGATTATATATTCGCCTTTGCTCAAAACAGGTGAGGATGTTTACCTCAAGGTGTGCCCTAGTGAGGAGCATAGCAATACGAAATAGTCAGGAATAAACCAGCCGAGAATGCCACTGAGGTGGTGCAGCCTGAAAATAGCTGTCTTCTGACTATGACAGGCAATCTGACGTGATCGGCTCTCGATCCCTTACCTGCATCGTGCTTTCAGTATATTCCCCGCTGGTGTGTACTCAATGATATGATGTCGGCCTACGTGGAAGAGCCTAAACATATTTGCTTTCAAAAAGAGGCCGTTGATGGCGGATACACGGTGAAGTCTCCGAAAGTCTCGCCGTGCCGGGCATTTGGCCTGGCTTCTATTTTCTAGCCAATCTTTGTGTAATTTGGACACAGTGGTGCATTTATTTTACCTTGATGAAGCTGCTGGGGAGAGAGCCTTTAAACCGTACATGGGATTTTTGATTGCGCGAAAAGTGCGACACCTAGGTGGCAGCGGTTTTATTCAGCCTAAATTCTCTTAGCCGTCGTAACAGTCATGGAAGCCTCACCTGGTCGGAGGCGGTGGAAAAGTCCAAAAGGATTCTATCCAACTGGATTAGTCTGACCACTGCCCCACAATAAAAGCCCACGGACTCCAGGAAAATTTTGCCATTAGCAAGATAAGGACTACCAAAAGTGGACCGACAGGATTAAATACAGCGCGGCAGCAAGGCCTCAAAATGAGAATACAAAGGTTGAATGAGAGAAGACTACTGAACAGCGCGCTGCGCAGCCAGACTGGAGGCCAACACAACGCGCGGCCGCAATTTGGACCGCTAATTCTGAAGTCGACATTCATAACTGCCATACACCGAAAGATCAAGAATAAAAATTCTGTGATCTCGGGAACGCAAATATTAATATCGACGTTCGTGCGGAAAAACGGGCGAGTGACTTGTGAGCAAATCCAGTGCATGTGACACCCCGTCCATTAGCGACCAAAAGGGCGGTGAGAAGTGCCAACAGTGACGCAAAAAGAATGCTGCAATCATGGGTAATAAGCTACAATTCAGGACCCTGTATGTATGTGTGGTGACAACTACTGAGACCGGGTTGCAGTGAGGGGAGAGGGACAATAAGTTAATTGCGCGTCAATATTCACTGTTTAGAACGGATGGAGAGAATGAAAAAGTAGGAGTCGGAAAGTCGATCCTATGGGCTGAAACGTACGGTGAACAGAAAGGCCATAAACTAAGTATCCCGAACATAGAGTCTCTGGATGTCAGCATCGCAACTGGCGGCCCCGTTATCTCAGCAGTGGGCGCATAGCCAAGCTCGGGGTCAGTGTCAGCGGAAGACCTGGAACTGCTTCATTTTCTAAGTGTGGTTGTGGGGTTCGCGGGTAAACTTCTTAATCGGAAATTTTAACTCCCCTGAGATTGGCTGGGTTTGACAGACTGCATCGGAAGGCAATTTCGGGTATCAGATTTTGCAGTTTGTGCACGTAAATGAAATGGTTCAACACGTTACTCAAACTACTCAATGAAGATTCGGTCATGTATCTTCCGTCGCTGACTTGTTGCTAACACGAACACAGAAGGATTTAGGGAGCTTTGAGTTGGCAGAGCCAAAGTGTAAGAGCATGCGACCGAATCGGTGGGGGCAGGTAGCCTCCGAAAAATATGACAGGAACCTCCCAGGATTGGATAAAATTGGACTGCTGGACTTGGGCCTTCCGAATCAGTGGGAAGTAGAAGGATGTAGCAGCTACATGGATCGTCAGTGGAAGTCACCTAAGAACAACCCGTTAGCAATAACAGACCGTTCCACCACTCTATACAACCAAGTAAAAAGGTCTACCGCCATGGTAGAAGAGTACACCTACGCGAGCCAGAAGGCGAAAACAGGGCTTTCACTAGATACAAAGATACACTTGGCTACCGAGATCACTTGAATTACAAGGCCGTGCGTGGAGTGAAAAACAAACAAGGAATTAGATCGCCCGACAGCCGGGAGAAAGCCGACTTTCTATCGTAATTGTTTCAGACAGTAAACAGACGGGATCAAGGTGCGCAGGGACAAACAGTAAGTCACGTCACCCTTACGGTGGGCGGCTTCCCGCGGACTGGTTGACGTCGACAGTCATGCTAGTGCATAAAGGCGGGGACAGAGGTAACTGTGGCAGCTGTAGACCGGTTAGTGTGACGTCCATTGCGCTGAAAATCCTTGAAAGTGCACTTCGCGACTGGATGTCTAATCATCTGGAAGCCAACAATTTAATGATTGGGGGCAACACGGTATTTAGCACAAAATTTCATGTTCGGCCAACTTGATTAACATCCTAAACGAAGCAACTGGTGTGACTGATGGGGGCGAAAGGCTAGAAGTCTTTCAGAAAGCCTTTGATTTTGCAAACCACATGCTCTTTGACCGAATGGTGACGGCTTTCAGGGTGGATGCCAAGGTGAACAACTGGATAGTACAAAGCTAGAAGAGCAAATCTTTTAGGGCGAGAGTCGAGAAGTGTCTATCTGACAGAGGATTACTATACAGCAGTGTGCCCCAGAGGTCTGTCTTAGGGCCCCTGATGTTTGCCAGCAAAATGGCCAGTGCGTCGGATAATCCGTGCCTCATATTTGCTGACGACATCGAAGTATTAGGGACAGAAAACAGTGAGGCTATCCAGGGGGGGCTTGGATAAAATAGTGAACGGGAAATTGATTGTGAGATGGCATGCAACTAAGGGGTTGTGAAGCAATTCGCTTGCCATACGAATGGTGAATGGCCGTAACAGGTTACCGGAGAGAGTGAGATTACTGCGTGGATTCAAAGGAAGGCTAGGAGGTGTATAGCCATCGGGTTCGGGTAGGACAGTCTGAAAATTTTAGGGCTGAGTTGGCAGAATGTCTGAGAGTTTGAGTCACATGTAAGATTCACATTTTCACTATAGAAACTGGAGGGAGCTTCCACTCTCCTGTTGCCGAAACGCCATCTGATCCAAGGAGCTCTCGTTGCAAGAACCTGGACGACCAGGCATCTCGACATATAGTTCTGCAACGTAACTGGAAGTGAAACTGGAATTGGACTGACCTTGTCGAGACACAGGTCAGTCTCCGGATAGTTTCCGTTTCTCGAGGCGGAATGGCTGATGACTATGGTGGTGAGGAAGTCGAGTCCGACGAGGAAGTTCTGGACGAAGTTCCAGAAGAAGAACTTGAAACAAAGCCAGGTAAGTATTCAACACAGAAATAGGAGCGGAAAATTTCCGCACAGCCTTGGCATTAACGACATACCAATTTAATTGCATTTATAATTTAGGGTCCATTTTCTGTTTAGCTCTAGGACTGCAAGTCTATTCCAAGAATACACGAGAACTTGAAAAATTAGAGATCTTAGACGTTTGTGCTCGGTTTCTTCCATGGGGTATCGGTAAACCTCGATGGATCCCCTGTCTATAGAACAGTTCTTGAAACCATCATTCTCTTTTCGCCAGGCAGTTGGGACAGACCGTCATCTTGGACCTCTGACCCTTAGGAGAGGGATGTAGCTCCTTTGTATTCGCTTCAGCCGCACCCTCACCCAGGAACCTCACAGGTCCCTCTTTTTCGATACTATCAACCCATCGAAATCTGCCGTTCCACCCAGCCTTGACAGCAAACCAGCTGACGACAGTAGTACTGAATCAATTCATGAACAAATGCTCAAGTGTATGTGCAACAGTTGATTAGGTATTCATAATAAAATCTCAGAGGTCCACCAGATAATCTTCGGTTCCACTTCTCGGACCATTGCCCTCACAGAAACCTGGCTAAACCCAGATATATTTGCCTGAGAATTCCCCTGGATACACCGCTGCTAGACAAGATTCTGACAAGGGGCGTTCCAGAGGTGTAGTTCTTTATCGCGAACCTCCCCTACGATTATTAAAGTATCTTCATCAACCACTATTGACAACCTATGGTTGATCCTCTCCCTAAAGTTCGAAAAAGCTCCTGCTAGGAGTAATCTGTCACCCTCCAAAATGCAGCCCGAAACTCCAGGAATCTTATGACAGTGGTAAGCTTCCTGGAGGAGTTCATTGCTTTAAATCATCGGAACTTGACTAGTCGAGAGAGGGAAACCGTTCATAAATATTGTCTACCAGAAATTCCGGACATATGAAGAGCCCGGCCTCATACCGATTGGGGCGATCCCCTCCGTCCTCGACCTGCTCATTACGGACGAAACCTTCCAAACCGACGTGGTTTAATATCTACCTCCACTAGGCAAGAGCGAGGACCTTCAAAATTTTGACTTAATTATCCAATGCTTTCCACTAGAGTCAAATAAACAGGTCATGAAAAAGAACTGACTTTGGCTCTTCGAATGCCTTTCTCTGCACCGAACTAGATACAGTGGGACGCAGGCTCCTTGCAGATACCACGACTGAGAAGCTCCAAGAGTTCATCTTAAGTGCGGACAGTCTATTTGGCTCAAGAATCAGAACCTGATGCAACAGAAGACATGCCTTCATCAGACTTCGGAGAAGGATGGCACCTGCCCGACAGATACCAATTAACAGACCTTAAAAAGAAGGCGAAAGTTTTCCGATGTAAGCCCAAAATCGGCTAATATGGGAGGAATGGACAGCAGGCCGTCCCCACACGGGCTGCAAGCGCCTCAGCATCGTCGGGGTGAATCCCTCTTTTATATTCAACCTGTCTCTCCTGTCTCCAACCCGATCTGTTTGCCCCTTCTGCCTATCCATAGTGTCCCTAGTTACCACACGCCCGATACTCGCAACGGTTCGTTGTCAAGTAGTGTAGTAGGTGGATTTCAGTCTTCTAGCTTACATTTTATCAATCTTTGTCGGCGTCTGAATCTTGGTTCCTTCAATGTGCGCACTTTAATGCAGGCATACACACAGGCATGCTTAGCTCTGACAGTAGGTTCACTTTCGATTGATGTCTGCTGCGCGAATGAAACACGAATTCAGGATTCGAGTAGAGTAATTCAACTAACTGCGCCAAACGTCTCGTCAAGATATTTTCTTCACATTTCAGGAGACGAAGCAACTTAAGCTGTCAGTGAGCGTGGTGTAGGAATAGTCTTGAGCGAGAAGGTTGAAGCAGTCCTTTTAGACTGGTTCCCAGTCAACAGTCGCTTGTGTGCCGTGAGACTGCAGGGATCAGTCGGCGTCCGAAAGGATAGTAGTGTTAAGCGCAGTTTATTTGCTATCTCAGCATCCGCTCCAACAGACTGCAGCACTGACATGGAGTAAGACGAGTTTTACGATAACCTCGTCACGCTTGTTCGGAAGAGCAAAGGCTCTGACATTGTAGTGGTGGCAGTTGACTTTAATGCGCAAGTTGGAAAACTGAGTGCATCGGAGTCCTGTTTAGGTGGGCGATGCACATTGCCTACATAGCGAAAAGACAACAGGGAAAGACTTCTCCAATTCCGTGCAGATAATCATTTATTCCTATCTAGTACGAATTTCCGACACAGTTCGCAACGCACTGCGACATGGCACTCTAACTCGACAGGTATTTTGAGTCAGATTGACCATATCACAGTTAGCTACCGTTGGTGCGGTTCTGTCCAGAACTGTAGATCATACTGGACCTCATGCGTCGATTCGAACCATGTATTAGTTTTAATGCGATTTTTGCTTCAGCTCAACGACCATCGACGCAGGCCACAAACCTGATTGCCCGTGGAACGTCCGTCTGGTTCGTGTATTCGCAACTGCTATGAACAGAAACTATCCGAGGAACTAAGAACTCCGACGAGCAGTGGGATCAAATCAAGCAGACTATGCATTTGTCAGCAGATTTCGCCTGTGGTCTTAGATCTAGTGTTCATCAAAGACACTGGATCTCGCAAGGGTCGCTGGGTCTAATGGAGCAAAAAACCAACCCCCTAACTGCAAGGAAGTGAATAAGATGCGTCGACAGTTGCGGCGTCAGTTGACGATAAGCCTTGGGAATGACCGTGAGAACTGGTGGGTTAAGGTAGCCGAAGAGATGGAGGAAGCGGCCGCTTCAAGTAACAGTCAAAGACTGTTCAAGCCTATATGCGACAGCGGTGGGCGGCGAACTTCGGTTAGTGAGGTCGTGTGCGATAGGAATGGAGAGCTCATCCATTGTAGACAGCAAAGAAAGGACCGTTTGGCAGAGCACTCCAAGGATCAGTTTAGCTGGCCACACGCTAACGTATTTAGTCCGACGTCTGGAGCCGTGAATCCTTGGGAGGTGTCACTTGATACCCCAACGGAAGTGGAAGTGCAGTCGACTATTCGGCTTCTGAAGAGAGGGGGAAAGCAGTCGGTCCCGACGAACTTCCACCAATTCTTCATAAATTGGGTGGGGAAGCCCTGGTGAAATCACTTACCTCCTAGCTTTATGATATTTGGAACGAGGAGCGTATTCCGTTATCGTGGGGTGAGTCATTGATTGTACCCTTATTCAAGAAGAATACATAGACTGACTGTAGCGCTCATCGTGGGATTAGTTTAATTCCGATGGTCACTAAGGTGTTAGTTTCGATAATGCTGCACCGTTGGATACCGATTTGCGAGAGTGAAATCCGCGAACAGCAGACCGAATTTCGTCCAGGTCGAGGTTGCATCATCGCCAAATACCCGAAACGCGCCGCACACACACCGATGCCCCACGATCGTAGTCTTTCTGGACTTGAAAGATGATTTCAACTCCGTTGATCGACCAGCACTACTCAGTGCTCTCCATCGGAAGAGTATGTCAACGAAGTTCGTGAAACTGTCTCGAGCATTGTACTCGCATACCTGTGGTCGAGTGGGGGGTATGCAGTGAACTTTCAAGTTCATTCGAAACGACTAGCGGCATTTGACAAGTGTGACTCATCTCTCCATTCCTGTTCAACTTCTTCATGAACAAGGTGATGGAAGAAGCTTTAGGAGGTCTCCAGGATGTAGGAATCGAACTGGCAAATTGAGCTGAGCTATGCAACCTAGATTACGCAGACGACGTCGTGTGCCTTTTCGAGTCTGCGGACCATGCACAACGGGCACTGGACAGACTCTCGAGATCGGTCGCTTGGTTCGGCATGTGCGTTGCGCCTTCAAACTGGACTGGACGACAGTAGTGCCGAACTTGACACTGGATGGAGAGGAATCAATGATTGTGGATGAGAAGATGTAAATAGAGCTTAGGTAAAATAGGTATCTCACGTCTTCGTGGTTGGGGTCCGAAAGACTCGCCAACTAGCTGGCTGGAGACACTGAATGATATGGCAGTGGACCGTGAACAGTGGTGATCGTGTTGTCATTTTCTACGGAATCAGAATGATTGAAACAGTGCGTCTGTACAGTTAGACTGTGTTCCTTGTTTTGGCTGCAGCAGCACCTTATCCCGCCTGTGTGTGTTCACTCCCCGTTCTCCTTGTGTATTCACTCTTTTTATAGAAACGTGACTCTGGGGAGGAGGCAGCGGTTAGTGAGGCTTACCTTGCTGTTTAACGTTGAACGATGATGAGAAAATGCACGGTGCGCGTAATGCCAGTGATTGTCAGCTTATACTTGCATACAACTTCTTTCCCTATCCCGCATACAATTCTGTTGTCCAGGCAGGTGTTTTACCTCCAGGATCAGGTGACGAAATATCTTTTCCGTTCCCCATTGGAAGATGTTTTTTATCCCCAGGGTTATCCGGTAGAAATGATGAGGATTATCGCAAGCTCCAAATGTGATTCATTTGTCGACATTTGGTGGCTGGGATGATACCACGTATTCCTGATCAGTAGGGAGTTTAGGTACGTGGGCCTGTTGATCTTTTGGTTACAGTCATTGGTCATCCGTTGTAGGCGATAAAGCTATTACTGTCGCAGATTTCGAAATCATTCAGACACGATAGGAATTAAAAGTGCCCATATGTTGCTTTTGTCTTTTCGACAGTTTACGGGAGATGAGGTCATTTCATCCTAGGTTGAATTGTTCCGCCAAATTTTTCCTGGATCTCGGGCTAGTCCAGTGCATCCGGATATTTTAACTGTTAATTTCTCAAGTAAAAACAGTGACCATCTCTCGATCTTCGGGGACTCATTCAGTACCAGGATATTTACAATAGCAAGACCAACTTACCCCGGCCTTTATAGGAAACGACGTCAAGCGATGTGGTCATAGTCATGGTGTTTCATAAATTTACTAACATTTGATGTGGCCCTTTGAGTTTTATTGACGACGTCTTGATGTCATTCCTTGGAAAATAAACTTTGCGGTCCACGGACTTCCCCTCTTAGTCTTGTGAACTAACATGTTGTCTACGGAGGGATGTTTTTGCATTGTCTTGCTTGCGTCTACCATCGAAAATTTTTCACAAAAATAGATTCGCCTGATTCCTTCCTGTTGATAGTTTGTCTAACGTATATGATTGTATTTAACTAGGTTAAATTTTGAAGTTACCACAAATAGTTCTGGCGTTTTTTATTAAACGACAGTCAGAACCACTGTGTCTAACGGATCTGTTGATTTGGTTTTCATTCTTCTCCATTTTTCTGATATTCACAGTAATTTTTCGCTATGCGACTTTTTTTACGTTTTGTTTTCAGAGGCCGTTACTTACGTATCTGCAGATGATTCATCTCGTATCGGCTCAGGTTCAGCCGTGGCAGGTCCGGTAGAGAAGAGCAAACGCATAACAACACCCTACTTGACAAAATATGAACGTGCACGTGTTCTTGGTGCACGAGCTTTACAGTTATCGATGTCTGCTCCAGTCATGGTTGAGTTGGATGGAGAACGGGATCCACTGAAAATCGCTGAAAAAGAGTTGCGTGAAAATAAGATTCCCATTATTATTCGCAGGTATCTTCCTGATGGCAGCTTTGAGGATTGGAGTCTCAACGAACTTATACTCACTGAATAAATGTTCTCCTACTGAGCTTCTTACTTTAAATCGATTTGATTTTCCAAAGTGAGTTACGGCGACGGTCAGTAGTAACGGACAAATACCACCGGTTTTATTCCCGATAGCGAAAAACGGGCATATACACTATCTGAGAAATTCTCACAACAACGAGTTATCAATGATCAAATGAACCAGAAGGGCAACTAGTGTTTATATAGGCCTAAATACAATCAGCGGGCCAAAGAAAATGACAAATACAAGGGGGAAAACAGATAACCAACGGTTCACAGTTCTTCATGATTATTTCTAGGGTTCGCCCTCATTGTACCGCGTTAAACGGCAGATCGAGCTCCAGTGCTAACTACTTTTCTCACCTTGGTGCATGCTGCAACAAACTATTTCAGTTTCACTGTCTACAACCATTAATAATGCACTAAAGTGCTTTCATTTTGGTTTCTACTTTACAGTACCGTCTACTTAAAAGGAAAAAGGTTTGGAGCAGTGACAGACTGGAAAATAATAGGTTGAACGTATATAGAGAAGCGGGAAGACTTCGAATACAAGAAGTCCACTGACTGCCACGTTGAGCCCTTTTCTGTTGCCCCCAACTACCACTTCAGGAATCACACCGCAACCCGGTAGCCTAACTGGATACGCGTTAGCCACCCCATGGGTTAAATTTTTCATCTGCTTTTGCCATGTCATCAACTGGCCACCTCCCTCCATTATCTGTCTCGGAGAATAGCGTACACCGCACAAACGACCAAATTATCCTAATCTTTTCTGATTCAGTGCCTGATCCAAAGATTGGACCTCGGGGTGCGGTACATTACTCCAAACCTCTGAGTTACTGACAACTTCCCTTTAATATTTCCCACCAATACAATAGGGAAAACGGTATTCAAACATCAAAAGTCTTTACAGACTCTCTGCCCTCGGTGATCAAGTTTCTAGGCCGTATATCACCGAACTAAACGTTCGACCTTTGATCGATAACCGGGTGTCGCATTGACGCCACAGAGCATGCTACACTTTGAGGATGTAAAACGCATACCAAGCATACATACACCATCACCCAGATGATCGAGAAAGAGCTGCAATGCATTTGGGTCTTCGTCCAGTAGCGCATCATTGTCCGCATTTTTTAAGTCAGACATTCCTGTTTCAGTAAACATCAGTGCCACTGTTCTTGCATGAGACTAGGGCTATATCTATAACCAAACCAATGACAAATTTGCAAAGGGAAGTTAGAAGTGGGCGGCCTTGAGGAACATCACTTCTCGTGGTGAATTCGGGTGAAGCATCGCCCTACGCATGAACTCGGCTTCAGCTGTTCGAATACAGAACTTTTATTTTTTTACTTCCTTTATTAATGAAATATCAATGTACATCATTTTTCAGGAAGGGGGACGCGGCCAACAGAGGGCTACCAAGTGGAGTTGATCGGCGGTGGTGGGATTCGTACCCGCGAGCTTCGCTTTCAAACGCCACGACCCTATTTGCTTGGCCACTGTCGGCCTGTGTGAGTGAAATGAACTCTGCCAAACCTTCAATGGAGGGCAGCGACAAAGGACTGCACGATCGACAGAATCGAACGTTGCTTTCGAATCAAGAAAGATGGAAATCGTGGGTGTATGAGGATCTATCGCAAATTGAAAATCTTGTCAATAAGACCACGACTTGGACGGACGCCAGCTTGCAAGTACTAAATGACCAGTGGAGGACAATGCCCGCAAGCAGTTTGAATGCAATGATTACCAAACTAATTTCTGTGTGGTTTGTACATGAGGATTAATCACCTTTCTTGTAAATCAACACAACCACCGATCTACACTATGCCTTAGGAATCGCTTATTTTGCCCTCATTGACCCCATGAGCTTTAGCCCCGATTTCAACACTTCGCCGCTGTTCTTGAAAAAGGATGCCGACAATCCATCCGGTCTAGCTGCCTTATGCCTTTTGAGAAATCCTATCTGCCTGATAACCTCTATTTTGAATTCAGGACTGGTATCCACCGCAATTGGTTCATTTGAGAGCACAGGTGGAAGGTCCGCTGTGGCAGTAGACCAAATAAACTGCTTTTCGAAATGTTCTGCTCAACTCTCTACCCGACGTTGCTGAGAGTGAATCAGTGAGCCGTCGGACCCCTCGGTTACCTTGCTTACTCTTGGCTTCCGTGGGATAGTGTTCCCAATTAAACGGTAAAAGCTGCGACAATCGTCGATAGCTACAGTCTTTTCCACTCTCCTACGCTTCTCAATCCACCGTTGTTTACGGTCACTTCTCAGGCTCATGGTCAGTTGATGTCTCACAGATGTGCCTGTCTCACTGTATGTGGCCCCGTTAGGGTCGGATTTGGCAGTATCCACCAGAGCAACTGAAGTCAGTGATATTCATCGTTTCTGAAATTTGAATGGCCTTGAGTCCTATGTGGCAATTGTCGCTGAGCGCAGGGCTTCTTTGATCCTGAGCATTTCGTTGTGACGAAGACGACCATGTTGAAGGCTCTGATCGGAAGGGAAGCTGGCGATTGTCGTCGAGAAGCAGCTTTGCAAGGCGCGTGGTTCTCTTGCTGGTGTAACCGCAGACTGGGAGCAAACACAAGTGAACATTGACTAAAGCATGATGTGAGTCTACGAGTATGGATCAGAATGATCGGTAGCTCCAGTGACTGATAGGATTGTGATCGATTTGAGTCCAACGCTGTGAAGGCGTAAAGAGGCGCCGGATAAGCCGATGCCACTTTTTGCGGGGGAAATTGATGTTCACCAAAAACAGTATTGGAGAACAGTCTCCGTTCTCGGCTGGGACAGAAAATGAGCATCCGGTGTGCCGTTCTGTCTCCCCTGTGGTTAAGAATGACTGGCAACGACCACTGCGTCCGTTGAATACACTGCGGATGGTCGGTGGGTAGAATATTATTATTAATATATGTACAGATCTTTTGCCAACGGAACCGTGGCGCAAAACAACGACAGCATTGGAGAGAAAAATCGTATTGGGAGTGGATTCTTGTGTGCCCATTTCGAAGACTGCGTACATCAGTTTTTAGGGTTCCAACGGTTCTTGTTACGGCAGCTCATTTTCCTGTCTGTTTGGGCGTGCGAATATTGGATGCAGCCAAATAAAGTGAACACTCACACTTAGGTATTGGGTACGATGTATTTCCCGCCCTTCCACTAATGCTACCTCAGTCAAGCGTATGTAGCCCAAAAGGCAACGTGCTCCAATCCCAGATCTCCCGGTATCCTTTTTATTGCGCAAAGTGAAATTCCATGAAGGAGTAGACCCCATGGTTCGAAGAAATACTGTAATGGGATAAAGTGAGGGGAGCATTCACGTAAGAACACGTTTGTCGGTCCTACTCTTGAAAAGTAAGAGATTGTAGGTGAGGGGAAATGCAAGAAGTGGGAAAGTGTCCCACAGTTTGGAAGTCATGGAGAAAAAAAAGATTGAAATAAACAAACCCCGAGCGACAGAATCCTGATGAGGGTGACTAGCTGCCTGTGTGCGAGGAGAGCGAAAAAAATTTACAGGAAGAGGAACTCCTGAAGCAAGTTCCGAAGGACAAAAGCCGAATTAATAACGGTAGAAAAGGGATAACGAGGCAACTTCCCCAGGATGGACCAGTAACTGGAAAGCAGATGTTAGTGAAGGATCGTCGATCAGCTGGATGGCCTTTGTCTGAACTCGATCAAGAAGGAATGGCGAAGTAGACGAAGCTCTACCCTCACACGTGACTGCAATATTTAAGTGCGGGGCGGATTTCAGTTTTTTATAACAGAAGATGAGCTAGGGTGAAGAAATCCCTGGGGCGAAACAGAAAACCGACCTTGCGTGCAGCGCTAGAAGCAAGCTCAGATACGAGAATGCCGGCACAACGAAGAACTAATGGATAAGCCGGAAAGAGGACCGATTTGTGAAACTCAGAGTAAACCACTCAAAGTACAGATTTGATGAGAAAGAAGAATGACGTTTCACGGAAACTGAGAGGAAAGGCTTTGGAAGCACTGAATGTTACACGGTTGTTAGAGCCCCAGGAAGAGATGTGGCCAAGGTCGGAGCTTAGAGATACATTCGGGACTCAATGGCGAAGATCAATGCTGGCGTTTGTATGGCGGTGAGTGGTGTAAACAGAACAATGAAGTGGCGTCATCGGAAAAATAATGGATTGAAATGGAGGCAGTGGATGGAAGGTCACTGGTGAATATAAGAAAAAGTGGGCACAAGTACTGAGACTTGAGGTTATCATTTACAGAAAATAACTGGAAGCACACGTGATTGAACCACTCGGGGGATTCGGGTTTGCCTGTTGCGGGAATCAGCGTTAAACAGCAAGGCAAGCCTCACTAACCGCTGCCTCCTCCCCAGAGTCACGTTTCTATAAAAAGAGTGAATACACAAGGAGAACGGGGAGTGAACACACACAGGCGGGA
>LUCM01010094.1:0-17204 GCA_008360955.1 Fasciolopsis buskii
CAAACAGCCCCAGGAAACTCTTTTTCGGTCTTGGAAACTGAGTTCTCTATTTTTTGCTTTTCACTAGCATACTTGTACTTCCCCTATTGCTTTCCATTATCTCATTTCACCTTCCAGTGAGCTTCTGTAATAACTCAATATTGCTCCCACCCGCTTATCCCATTCGACTTATGTCATCTACATTTCCGTTGCATCATCCTTGTAAAAATTTGATCTTGCCTTGCGCATGCCTTCCGCAAATCGAGAAATATACAGTATTATTATTAATATTAACGACCCAGAAGGACGAATGAAAGTCCCGCTGCAACCTTCCTGAAGTTCTGCTTAAGGGTTAGCCTCCCTTTTTCGAAAACAGCGCCTCTCGTTGAAATAGTGCAGCGATAGATTACGCCACTATTTCACTGGCAAGACTGGAATTTGCGATCAGTAACCAGCAACCTTGTGGGAGACTGACCAGAAATCGCAGATGAGATTTCCCAACCGAACCGAATGATTGAGCTTAGCTGACGGCATTCACGAAGAATGGTTTTCTTTATGGGGTTCTTTTAACGGCTAGAAAATTGAGAAAGGACAAGTCGGATGACCATTAGTAATCGGACGCATATTGGGATGATACAATGAAGTGGAATGTCTGGGGACATGGAAAAACAGAATGGCCAAGGACCAATATGGAGAAAAATCACGTGTATTCTATGGACACAAGTCGGACAAAATATAGGTGACGGAAGTGAAATTGATTTGGACAATTTATAGCCGTCAATTGCAGATCGACAACCAGGGTTAATTTTAAGTTATCCGAAAGTCTTTTTGGGGCGCCCAAGTGGATAGGTTGGCAGCAGATGCTGAGCAAAATGTAGAATAATGAAGAAGGTTCGTGTGAATTAGCGATTGATAACGACGCCAATCCTGGTCTGCCTAATTTTGCGTCCGAGCGATGAGCTGCGGAATACTTATGTTTCTGATAAGGTTAAGAGTAGAACGAGCCAGATAACCTCCTAGTTGAGGTTTTGGACAGCGATATGATTGTGGTTTGAAGACCTTACCAGTTTGATGGGAGGAATACGTGCACGCTTGAGTTCCAAGAGGGCATCTTGATGGATTTAGGCTGTGACTGATAGTGTGCGACATCTAATTGGGGCATGCGACCGGCAGCTTGATAATGTCCGGAAGAACTGATTTCACTAGGACCGGGCCAATACTATTGGGCGACAACAAAGTTATTCGGATATCCGATTGTATTTTCTGGTGCCAGCCGGTGGGCGGGAATCGAAATTTATGGCAGAGAAAGGATAGCAGGCCTGGAAAAAGGAGAGGCAGACGGTTTGGAGTGTGCTTCAGATGGTGTTAGGGGTAAACAGATAAAAGGCGAAGAAAAATGTCGGGCGTGCAAGGACAACTGATCAGTTTTGTTTGGCTGTGGTGATCTGTACTTGACTTTGAGTGCTTGAAATAGGCCTGTGTGCTCAGAGTTTGGGTTGACCGGTGTCCAAGGGATCCTGTCCTTCTCTGATAATAAAGTAATGCGGCAATCAGGATGCCAAAGAGAGCCGCGAGGTAGAATGGACTTTGTGGGGAAGTGGTGTGTCTTAAAGAGTGATCAGGCTTATAGCAGGGCCCCAAGTTACGATAGAGGGTGACAGTTGAACGGTTTTATCACAAACATCCAGCAGGGTTTTCGGCCAAAGGGCACTCCTTTTTAAGTGTCATCCGCAATTGAGGATCTAAGAGCAGTTTCTCTGATGGAGTGGGAACCGCTGATCATATTGCAATTGTGATTGGCATGCTGTTACCCAAGTGATCCGGAGTAAGAAGCTAATATAGATAGGGGGAAGGTGAACAAAGTTGAAAGTTTAAGAATCGGAGGGTAGAATTAGGCCAGAGAGGTTATTCGTGTTGCTTCGACTCATTTTTTGGAAAAATCAATGGAGTGCATCGTGTGGTGAATTGTTATCGTGGGGATTTTTTTCGTAAGAGCAATAAGTCAGGGCCAAGATGAGTTCGCCGGTGTGGTCGAGGGTCGGGGTCCAACAGAAGTGAAAATAGGCCGATTCACCAAGTCTGTTTGGGCTGCTCATTGAACTGAACCCCAGGATCGCATAGGCTGCCTGGAAGAAATCCAACAGTATACGCCCGTTGAGCAGGTAGCTGGTTATTCTCCGCAAACAGGCCGCGTCATAATTAATTATCGGCGGTTAAACTGTTCTCGGTTTCACCATCTGCGTTTACGCAGTTTCTCGGGACAACGCGTTATCATCTGTTTTTCAAAGGATCGGGATTGTCCATTGAGGGTTTCGCTACTTCTCTTCCGCCTGCAATGGTTTCTCACGCAGCGTATGATGCTCATAGCCGCGTGGTATGGGCTGTTTCCCCCGGTTTAAACCGCATTTACAAAAAAAGCACCGTTTCAATGAGGTGATAGTGTTGTGAGCTAAAATAACGGATGATAAGCGAAAGCATGCACACAGGTGCGAAAAATGTGAGGGATTGTGTGCCGGTGTTGAATAAATTCTGAGGCGGAAAACGTCACCCATAACAACCGGATGAATACCTTGATGCGATCAGTAGAGAAAACGCATGTTTGCATGAGCAGTTAATTGCATGCATTTAGCATGGCTTTATGGAATTGGCTGGATTAATGGAGCGGAGAAGAAACAGGGCACAGCTTTGTGCTATATGACATGCTTTTGGCGTTTGAAGCAAAGAAAGGAAGATAAAAGGAAAAAGAAAAATATTATGGAAAGTAGACTGGGCCAACAGGACAATTAGGACCGTAAGGGTTGAGCACATTCCCTTGAATGATGCTACTGGTCACAGGAATGGCATGCAAGAACTTATCCCCCACAGAATCTTCTGGGTGAAAACCGTAGCAGTAGGATTTGAACATTCACAGGATGGCACTCAAGACGCCACAGCTTACGGGCCTGAATAGGAGAGGAAACTGAGACACTCGATCAAATGCCTTGGTCATGTCGAGATAAGTGACACTAAGTGATTTTAAGGCGCCAGCCGTCACAGAAACGAAATTGAAAAATTCACAATGACAGGTTGAGGTTCAGCGAAACTTTAGGTAGCCATGCCGATCAGCGTGGATATGATTCTGCAATAAAGGAAAGTCCAGCATACGCTGCTTTACTAATCACTTCTTAGCAGTAGAAGCAGTTCCACCAGTAAATCCGTGTAATTGGAAGGGCTTGTTCGCTCAAAAAGTCGCAGACTTTGTGGATAAGTTCATGCGGCCCCGATTTCTAGACAGACTTGCAACAGAGCCATGGGTTTACGTTGGTGGGTGATGCAGCAATGTTCACGTCGCCGCGGATCCTGGAGAAGGTCGTATTTGTCAGTCCTGGGGTAGTTAATCTGAGCCTCGGGTCAGTTTGCTTTCACTGTGTTGAGACGTGTGAATATGGAGCCAAAAACTGGATAGAAAACCGTTGGCGATGCGCGAGTGCAAACGCGCACATCTGGAACGGAAAAAAGACAGAAGACAGTGTGGAGATACTTCAGCTGAAGATTAGGGTGCGTGCAAAAATAAGGACGAGAATTGATAAATTTTATGTAGAATGAGGCGTCAAATAATGCCAAACGTTGCGATGGGACTGGGCTTATTGTGACACGCATGCAAATAAAGGGTTTATGTGAGGACGTTGTATGTTAGTTTGGGAAAACGTGAGAACGTGATATGAATGCCTATGTCTGTCTGTGTCCCGTGATGCGTACTTATTAAATGAGAGATGAAAAATTGCGCTAACTTTGCCCTATTGGCGGAGTCTTTCTGCCTATACCTACAACGATGTGCGCTTGTGGAGACTACTCGGAATAAAAATAGCTAGACCTTGTTGATTGGGCTGAGAGAAGGCCCCGTGCGTTGTACTCAGACAATACCCTAGGCCTGACTCATGGACTTTTACATTGAAGTTCAAGGATCGTTCAAGATTTACAAATGTTTTACGGTTATCGCCTTTCTAATTCTAACATAAAGATAGCGGAGGCAGGCAAAATCCTCCTTGTATGTTGGGGTAGTTTGTTTCATATAGAGGAATGTTTAATGATGAAGAAGTTTTACCTAAGTGCCATCCTCGACATGGTAAATGACACCAAGAACCCAGCTCCTCGCAGGCCATAGGAGGAGTTATTCTTTACTTCGGGTGCGGAGGCGCACACATTTTTACCAGTAACCTAATGAAAAGAGGAGAGGTTAATCTGGACCCGACGCAACCATAAGGGATCAAGGTGTAGTTTTCTGCAACGTCCCACGTAGTTTTGCGAGGAAGAGTAACCCCAAAGTCGTTTTGTAAATATTCGCTAAAAAGTCTCAAACTCCAGTATGCCACTCGTTCGCACGTTGGAACACACGAAGGAATAGTAGTCCAGGATAGGTTTTACGTGTGCTTTATTTATTACCAACTTGATTTCCTGGTTTCTTAAAGATATGTGAGCCAAAATAATTAGTCTCTCAGATTTGCATTTTGAGAAATGGAGTAATGCAAAACAAGGAATATGACAGTGTGAGGAGAAGAAATGACTCCTTTATCAATCTCAAAGATTCCTGTAGGAATGTGGCATTTATATGCCAGTATGTTGCTTTTGTGGGCCGAGAATTTCACCGACTGGACTGTGCACCATGAGCCAAGCAATGGTACATCATTTTTACATTATGTATGACAGTGTTGAGGTCACCAGGGGAAAAGTGCATACAATTTTTACATCATTTGCGAAAAGAAGCGAATTAAAATGACTAATGGTGTGAAAAATGTTATTGCCATACCGTCGCTCTTGACGTTCAGGAGAAGCTTGCAATGGGATACGCAATCAAAAGCCTTCGTCATACCTAAGAAAATCACAATCACCGACTTTCCGTCGTTGGCAGCCTTCGTCACTATATTTGAGAAATTATTCATGCAAGTGGAACATGATTTACTTTGAAGGAAACCATGTCGACCAGAGTTAATTAGGTTACGATCTAATGGGCAATTTGATAACTTACATTTTGTTATTCTTCTCGTAATAAGAGAGACAACTGAGGTGTGGCTGATGTGCTTGTAAATAGATGGCCCCTGCTTTGAACACTTGGTAATTTTGGACAACGACAGATGTTTTCCATTGGTGGGGGAAATTTCCACAATTTTAAGAAAGATTGAATGGATCCGACAAAATTATAGGAGTGACTGCAACCACAAATTTGAATAGGGCTGCGCGAAGTTCGTCAGGTTCAACGTGGAAAGACGGTCACATTTTTGACAACAGTGGTTCAATACTATTTGGGTGGAAAGAGAATCTTGGAGTTGAATCAGAGAAGACTATAGGAATTTTTGGTGTAATGATGTTGTCGTCGGTTGTCATAAAGGTGGGGACTCAATCACTGAACACCAATGAATTTTGTAGAGGGTCATTTGTTCACGTGCCCTTGAATATGACAGACGTGATGTGCGTACTAGGTAGGGAATTGTTAGTTCTCAGTAGTTTTGGCAGCGCTGCAGCCTTGTTGGTAGATTGTAACGCTTGAAGTTCATTTCTCTTTTGAAAAGAATCGAGATTTATCTTAATCTCCTTAGACAGACGGTCAATCTGCAATATCAGAGCAAAATCTTTTGTTCTCTTTAATCCTGTTTGGATAAAGGAAAATTCATTATGAGGCAGTCCAGCGGGCTCAACCTTTTGGGGATTGTGCCACACTGGGTTGGAGTGACTAGATCAAGGCACACACTTAAAGTTGCGTAAAATTCGTTGGTGGCCAGTTGGGAATCCACTGATGGAAAAATACCGTCCCATTTTTGGCTACGAATCATGGAGGGAAGATAGATCCATGAGGCTCTAAGGTATGGTTTAGCGGAAGATGAGAGGGAGATGACGGAATTCGAAACTGAGAATTTGCAACCGGTTTGGGAATGATGACATCCGAGGAATTTGTTGTCTATGGATGTGTGCACCTGTGTTAGGCCATTTGTGAAGATAAGATCAAGAATACTGTCGGCCCTCGTGGGTACTGAAACGTCCCGTGTCCACCCACCCAGTCGTACACTAGAAACAAACACAGAACGGTATTCTGGGGAGGAGAAAGAAGACCAACAAATCCCTGGGGCGTTGATATAGCCCGGTACTAACTCAGGGCCTGGGAGGTCGGCGGCCGCTTGGAGCGCATCAATCTGTACTAGGAGGACGGTAGTTGCAATTGATTAGTAAGTCCTGATGCCCGATATCCACAGTCAACCAGATAGAATCTATCAGGTTGTTTAAGATGGAGTGAAAGGGTATCTCTTTTGTATATGGGACAGTCTTTCCTCGAGCTTGTTTATCTTGTCTTTCCTAAAAGCATTGTAACCCATTAAAGCGATATCACTGCCGGGGGTATCGTCGGTCTCAGTGATAAGAATGAAAACATATCTAACCGTATATACCAAAAGGCGCAGCGCGCGCACCTTATTTAATCTCCAGTGAGCATTTAATACTAACAATGAAAATGGCTCCGTAGTAGTAGCATGTGAGTGTAGATAACTGGAGTAAATTTCATCATGGGCGTAAGATTTCACTTGGGAGTGTAAAGTCATTGTGAGACAAAGGAGAAAGAGTTGGTGGTAAGGCCTTTAGGTGACCATGTCCAGTCACGCCTGATAAGCCATGGTAGGTTCCAACCTGTTTGCTGGTATATCCGGTGAGCACCGTGCGTTTGTTGAGGAGTGGAGAGGCTGTAGAGCGGTGGTGGAGGGCAAGGTATGGTTGAGAGAAAAACCAGGTAAAATAAAGGGTATCTTGACGGCATTTGGAAAAAATCAATGGGCCTATTTTTCAGCTCATTTGAAGCATCGAGATTTGGTCTGGGAAGGTGGGACAGTGGGTGTAGGCAGGCTGGCTTAAGCGTTGCGTTTATGAGCAGGAGATGGTCAGTCAAAAGTAATTCGGAAATGCCTGGTCTTGTCCCAAGTTGCGTATGGTTCATGCGTTTGTAGGAACAGGTGACGGGCCAGTAATACTGAAATCTGCCTCAGTTCTGGGACGGTAAACGAGGTTGGAGTTATGATTATTGAATGACGTCTTTTGATGGGGTAGCGAGAGATGGTTTTTAGTGCCACGGGGTTCTTTTGTGACGCAGAAATGAAAAGACTGAGGTCCAACCGAGTTAGCCATACCTTCTGAAGTGGATAAGCTAGGTGATTATGATAGACCTAATGGGATAGGACATGGCACCTTGCTATTATTTATGGGCTTGGCGGGGATCTTAGGAGGTGGAAGAGGTTAATGTCTTACACGGACCCCTTCTATTGAGGAGGGTCGCAACATCGTTGGTTAGAGAAAAGTCTCCTTCCTTGGTGTCAAGCGTACCACTAGACATTTGAAGGCTTGCAGCCCGTGAGGGCAGGTTGGAGTATGGTGGTGAACTTCAAGAACTGATTTTGGCGACCGTACTGTACAGCGGGTGCGGATTGGGTGGGTGTTTGAGTCCGACCGAACAAGGTGACGCTGGGTTTCTGGTGACTATGTGGGGGCCTTTGGACGGAGGCCGAATGTGGGGAGCGAGCTTGATATGTCCAGGTCCATAACGGAGGGGCGTGAACTCGTGGATGATGTTGGCTCTAATGAATTTCTGTTAGGCCGAGGAATGGGTGTGTTTTGGAGGCAAAACGCTCGTTATAGGCAACTCCGCTGTAACGCACCGTGCATTTTTTGCTGTTGTCAACTTGGAAATCAGGTGCTTGTGACTGGAGTCCTGTGAAGTCTCGGCAACAATTTCCCTCGAGAGAGATATTTTGTATATTGCTACTTTTATGGTTTTGAAGGGTTCAGTTGCGGCAATAACGCCTTTCTTTCTGGCGAATATTTTCGCTGGAATTGTTGTCTAGAGCTGCAGCACGAGGGAAAATATTACATTGGGCACGCTTCCACAGCCTCGTTGTTAGACATGAAAATTGCTCCATGCTGCTAGCTGCCATGAGTTGATCACTAAGGCCATCAATAGAAGTACGACGAAGGATGTTGAAGACAGCAACGTTACATGTCCATTCTACTCGATGCTCCGAAGGCCAGCACATCCAAGAAAATACCAGAGACCACCAGGTTATGCTTGGCCAACCGTGTTTTAGGGTCGATGAAGTGGGATACAAACGCTAGCTTTGAGACAGCTAGCTCCGAATTGTTAACGTGGTCCAGCAAATTGGATGATCTTTCAAAAATCCGTGCTCTGTCACCCACCAGGTCATTTAGTGCTACGGATGACTGGCCAATCGATTCCAAACGAAGACCAAATTTTGAGCGTTTTGTACAGTTTTTTTGCGCGAACATTGTCGTTGGCCCACTTGGCTCGCTGACGGACTCCGGAGCCATTCTGCCGTTTCTTGGAAATTTAAAGTTTGGGAAGACAATCCAAGTAAGGTTATGACGGATGACCACTTATAGCTGTTGCGACTACAGTGATGATGGGATACCGTGTCGTCGTGTTTACATAGTTCTTGTGAGGGAAAAGGTAAGGCGCGTTGTAAAACGACGTAACTTGTGAGTACTTCAAAAGATTATGTGAGCATCAGCGGCGGGGAGTAGGTTGTGCGTCTATAAAATAGACCTGAAGGTAAATTAACAGGACAGTAATACCCTGCGACAGAAACCAGCCGTTAAATAACTGGCTAAAATAAATAATATAGGATAATCGGACGTCAAACAAAACACCATGAGCCACATTGTGCGTCTAGACAGCAGGATATGGAGTCGCCTGGGTAGAGAAATGAGTAGACAGGCCGAAAGGTGCATCTCCTCTTGAGGCTACTATGCAACTGTTATTGGTTTTACGCTATTTAGGATGAAAGAGTTTAAGCGAAGGTCAGGTCAGAGCCGGAAATGTGACTGCGCAAGATTAGACGAAAATTGGCAAAATAACTAAACGGTGATCAAATCGAAAACTTCAACTATTAGAAAAATCATCCAAATTTATTACGGAAAGATGATTCTTACTTAGCGAACCATGCCGGAATAACAAAACAGTAGCTAAAAATCTCCACAATCACAACTTACGCGGTGGGACTGTGTAGCGCAATGTGTCGGCAAATTACAAAGGTTACGAGCAGTCATAGCCCCGAGATTTTTGGAGCAATTGGTCACAGGAGCACCAGTGCTACGCCACGTTACAGAGGTTAAGAATGCCGAACTACACTGGTTATAAAGCGAAGCGGTCAAAAAGATAAAGTGCAACGTTTTTCTCAGCCGTAATTCGCTTTTGAACCTCAATGATGCCGGAGTCCAGATAAGGACAAATTTCACCTAGATTCTGAGAGCTGTAGTACTCTCAGGACCCCATAATTTCAAGCACCAGAAGTGCTGCCATACTTTCAAGTGAATGCAAATGATCTTCTGTGCCATGTCGGGTGGTTGTTTGTTGGTCACGTCAAACACCTTGATTGGGGATATAACTCGAATTTTTAAACCACTAGGTTTCATGCACCGCTGTCGGAGGCTTTTCACACCCGGCTGACCCTTCTTGAATGAGCTACAAGGCGTTTAAAAATGGACGTATTAAGTACTTTAGTCAGAACGGGCCTTTTTGCCATAGAGAAGAAAAACGTATTGGAATATAAGCGTGTTTGCTATGACTTGGAGGCGCCAAAGTTTTCGTGCGCTTCTCCATCTACAGGTTTTGGACGAGCGAAAACCTTAATACAAGTGGCCCGCTTAGCCTATCGGTAAAGGCAAAAATGCGATCGAAAGACTGAGAACCGTGTGGTAGGATTATGCTTGAAACAATGATACCTGAGTTCTAGTAAGGCCACAATTTTCCATGGTTGAAAATGCACAGGAAGGCCGTAGGTAAGACCTAGACAAATACCAAGTGCATGACAGCTTTGCCAGTATTCAAATAAAAATTTACGTTTTACTACCAAAAATACTAAAAGCAATCTCTAAGAAATTAACAGATGATGACGCAACAACAACTGACCGGACGCCTTGTTGTAGCGCAGATGACATGAACCAGCAAAAGGATCAAGCGAACTGGGATACCACCATATTACGTGGGTACCATAATAGCATTCAGAAAGCGAAAGCAAAAAGCCTTCGTAGAATGTGACGAAATGCTCGGTTACAGAGATCACCTGCAGTGCATGGGAAGAGAAGAAATATGTGACGCGCCCAGTGAAATTACCAAAATAACTGCTGGGAGCGCATCGCAGTGCTTGCTAAGGGCGACCAAAAACTCTGCTGCAGTTGCGTACAATCTAAGGCTGCCCTAAGCAAGACCAAAAATGGAGTGAAAACCCACCAAGGAATTAAGTCCACCAGCAGCCTGGATAAAGTCGGCTGTTTGCTGAAATGTTTTCAGTTTGCAGGAGGGATCAAGAAGCACAGAGACAAGCGATGGGTCGTGCCAAAATTGCGGTCATGAAAATGCAATGGACAGCCAGAAGGAAATTGACGGGCATAAATCGGCAGGACCAACGGGATCCCCCAGAAGCAGAACAGCCGCTGGAGGAGAACCTAGTGGAACATCTCACCCGGCCTTTTATTGCGCTGCTGTATGAAGATTGGCCTCCCGGAGACTGCCTGACCTCGGCGGCCTTATTAGTGCACAAAGATGGGAAAGGAGACAAATATGGAGGCTGCAGACCGGTATGGCATCCACTGCGCTAAAGTCAGGTGTAAATTTCTTGGCAAGTCCTTAGTACAGAGTATCTGTTGAACCGGCATACAAAGTGAAGTAAATCCCAAATCAAAACAAGAATGATATGTGCGTTTCTGCGGTAATGAAGTAAACAGTCATCAGAATGTGCAAAAATGCAATTCTCCAACCTGTGGTCAACGCAACAGTAAAACGAGGGCCAAAAGTCAGTCTATCGAGAGCGAACAGTAAGGCATGCACGGACTCGCGACAAGTATACGGCTGCGCTCATTATAAATGTTGGCATAAATAAACAAAGCGACAGATATATTATGTGACTGGGTCGTGTAATATGTTGAATGTTAGTTGCTTCTAGTCAATATATGTGGTTAACGTATTAAATGGAGGATTTTCACAATAGTCCCTTGCAGCGGGATGGTCAATCATCCGGAGACAATCAAGGTAGTGATGTTAGAGCAGCATCCAACGTGTCAAAAACGGTTGTGTCTAACAACATCAACTGGCCTCCTGGACGAAGCAATAGAGAAGATGAACAAGGACGAAAGAGAAAGAGTTTAATGTCCAGACATCCAGGAGAGGTTTGACAAAATGTGCTACCAGAAATTGAGGGCTATCAGAGTAGACGTTAAGGTCAGAAACTGGATAGCACATAGTCTGAAGGGTAGATCTTTCCGGGTCAGTCAAGGAATGCCTCCAGGATGAGGGAATCGCAAAGAGCGGGGCGCCACATAGTTTGTCTAAAGATCACCGCGATATATGCTTAGGAGATAACCGATGAGTGTGGAAAGCCGCAGCTTAATTGCACAGGTGGCATCAAATTATTAAGAACGGCAAACACTGAAGCTGTCCAGATGAATCTGGATAAATTTTATCAGCGGTCAGTAAGGTGAGAATTTCCGCTGAACTTCAGCAAGCGCCGGCGCCTCTTGGAAGGCGAAGCTTATCCCGCATCAGATCGCGGTGGAACAACCATGGCAAGAGAGGGACCTCGAGAGATTGGTACTTGTGTGCTTCAAACCCAAGCCACGATGTCATAAGCTGGCCAAGAAGTCATATTGTGCCCCACACCAACTTAAGAGTATCATAGGATCTGGGAGGCCCAAGATTCAACTGTCGCTGTTTAAGGCACTTGCCCGGCAGCACTTGGGGTATTATGTCAAGGCATGGAGACCGTACTTGGTAAGTGACAAAGAAACACTGGAACGGATTCAGCGTGTTTTGCATGATTTTCTGGACAGCCAAGGAACGTGAGATATAAGCGGGGGCTGGAGGGATTCTGTGTAACCCCGTGAAAGAGGTAGGAAAACAGGTGACTTCATAGAAGCCTTCAAGATAATTAAGGGACCGGCCGAGGTACGGGTCACCGTGGTACCCTATACTAGATGAGAGGGAATAAAACGCTAAGAGGCAACGAGAAAAGACCGCGAGGCAGATTCTAACCGCAGAGTTAGGAAACAAATCACTTGAGATACGAGTGGTGAGTGACTGGAACAAGCTACCGGAGAAAGTAGGCAAAGCGGGATCCGAGAGTTAATTCAACCGGAGGCTAGACAACGCATGGTTGTCTGTGTATAGGGAAAATTATATGTGAATTTTAGAGCTAAGAAGGACGATCAGTGAGAATGCATGCCAATAAGTTTCCCCTTTTAAATATTTTGGGAGTGAGAAGTTGGAGTCATAAACAAGATTCGTTATTTCACCGCAGGAGCTGAAGAGGGTCTCCAACCTTCTGTTGTCGAAGCACCATCTGATCTAAGGAAATTTCAGTGCAAGAATCTGGACGGCCAGGCATCTCGCTGTAAAGTCATAAAATCTAAATGGAACTGGAATTGACCTAAGGTGAACTGATCTGAACTGAACTGATCTGACCTGAACCACAGTGTGTACGTTTGGTTGTTCGCTCTCCGTTGCTACGTTCACGTGACCAATGACGTCCATCCAGGGCTATTTCAATATATCAATTACATCCAGCGCCTCCAAATTGAGGTGTGAGAAGCGGTTTCCATCGAACTTAATCCTTTCACAACTTAAAGTAAAGTCAAATGTTTTTCCACTAGGCTTTTAGGAAAAACTCGTGCTTATCACTGGTTGTGATAATAAGACAATGAAGATCGAGCTATTTGACAAGGACGAAAATTCTAAAGGCTTCCTAAGTGGCGATTTAAGGACACTGGAGGATTTGAATATTGAAGAAGGAAGTCACATTCATGTTACAGACCCAAACTTGGAAGAGGGGGCATTTGATAAAATGGAAGAGTCGGACGAGTTGTATCAGATATCGGCTGAGGAATATGCGAAGCGCGAAAGTACAATGCTGTTGTTTTCCACGTTTTTTTGTTTTGATTGGTTGTAATTTCCGCCTTGGTTTTATCGTTCAGTTCTTCGTGTTGCGTCCACAGCTATGAGACTGAGTTAGGATTACAGCTCGGTTAAGGGAACTTTTGGCCTAAGTGATGCAGCTGCCCGGCGGCAACACAGTGAGTTGCAGATCCAGTGATTAGTTGTTTCCTGGTGTAGTTCTGACGTCTGTCCAGCATGTGTTCCACAGACTGTCGATCTACGGCTCGGTCTCAGTTTTTTCAGCCACTGACATTATCTGGCTCTGAATGCCACCTTCCTTCCGGGGCCCACTTAGGAAAATGAATCCGTAGTAACGAAAGGGGAAGTACGCCTTTGAAACTGTCTTAAGTGTAGGTACTGTTCAGTCTGAGTCTCTGAGGTAACTCAAGGCAGGATCTAATTTCACGGAGAAATTCCTCAATTTACAGATGAAGGAATGAACGCCGTTATTTGTAGTTATGGGACGTCCGGAGTGCGACTCCGAACGTATCTTCTTTCGGTTTATAAAGCCGCGGTTGACAAAGGTCCCCCACTCGATGGAATGGAGAAGACTCGAGTCAGCAACCATATGCGAGCAACGTATTGTGTATATCATGGTACCGAAGTAGCACCGATGCAACAATACTCGCGCAGGCAAACCACAGCAGAGCAATGCAGAGTGACCAGCATGGTTCGAAAGCTAGTACTCTCCAAGAGGGCAGCACGAATGAAAGAGTACAGATCTCCTGCACCACAAAACAAACGCAACCGAACAAATGTCACAAAACTGATATCAAGCGTCACGGCAAATCCTAGATAATACAATGTCCAAAAATAACCGATCTTCTCCAGGATATCCTTGTCACTACTGTCAGCCGTAGATACAATGACCCTAGGGTTACCGAACAAGAATTCGCAAATAGGCGATAGCAGTTTCGGGAACGTGGCGTCCTCCCTGAGAAGTATATTGATTTCTCTTATCATGCCCTACTTCCCTTCACTCCATTTGATGGAATAAGCCACTTAGAAGTCAACAGATGGCGAGACAAAATGTCATCTCGGCATGCGCCTCAATCGGCCGTAGCGCTGAAATGCAAAACAGCATTTTGCCGAACTCACTCTTGTTTGGAAGAGTAAGGGTTCTGACATTGTAGCGAAAGCAGGTGATTTTAATCCAGAAGTTGGAAAACTCAGTGCATCGGAATCCTGTTTAGGTGGACACTGCGCCTTGCCTATTCAGCTAACAGATAACGGGGAAATACTTCTCCAGTTCTGTGTGGTTGATGACTTATTCCTGTCTAGTACGAATTCCCCCCCCCCCGGTAGCGTCGCACAGCGGCACGGCGCTCTAACTCGTTGGGTAGTCTGAGTCAGATCGGCCATATCGCAGTAAGTTACCGATGGCGCAGTTCTGTGCAAAATCGTAGGTCATACTGAACTACGTACGTCGAATCGGACCATGCGTTATTTCTAATACGATTTTTGCTCCGGCTCAAAAGCCATCGATGCAGGCCACAAACTCGGCTGGCCGTCAAACGTCTGCCTGATGCAGCTGTTCGCAATATCTATTAACGGGAACTATCTGACGAACTAAGAACCTCGGCGGGCGTTTGTACAGTTAGACTGTTCCGTGTGGTGGCTACAGCAGTCTTATCTCTTCCCGCCCGTGTAGGTTCACTCCTTGTTTGCTTTGGATATTCACCCTACAGAGTCTCCAGTCGGCTACCTGACGGGTCTTTCGGATCCTAACCAACAACACGTGAGACACATGCTTTACCCAAATTCGCTGTACATTTTCTCATTCCAAGTTGCCACGTCATCTGACCACATGGCTTTTTCCACGCTGTTGGAGGAACCCCAAAAAGGGCACGGTGTGGTATACGAGTGTTCACAATGCGCAGCATGTGACCCAGCCAACGTGGTCTACTTAGTCTCGTACGCCGAAGTAAGGTATTCTTAGAGCCGGCACCTAGTATTTGATTTTTGACCTCCACATTATTCACCCGGTCACTCCATCCAATCCTGGCTATACTATCTAGACATCGGTGGTAGAAAACCTCTAGCCGACGAACATCTCCCACAAGCATACTCCATGTCTCAAAACTGTACAACAGAACGGAGCGCACTGTGGTGCAGTACACAGCCTTTCAACTTCAGTGAAATACCAGGCCGACTCCACAAGTGCTTCAATCCAACATACGCTGCTCGATTCTTGGATATGGGCGTGTTTGCCTCTACTGGCGACCTACTATCGTTCGACATGCAGCTACCAAGATAAGTGAAACGGTCCACAATCGTTAGTTCCTCTCCATCCAGCATCAAGTTCGAGACTACGATCGTCCAGTCCTGTAACAGCACTTTGCACCTTGAGGATGCGAGGCACAACAGAGCTATGGACCTCTAGAGTCTATCTAGTGCACGTTGTGCATGGTCCGCGGCTTTGGACAGGCACACAATGTCTTCTGCCTAATCTGGACCACACAGCTTCTGACCATTTCCCAGTTCGATCCCTAAATCTTCGAAACCTAAAGCGCCCTCCATTACCTCGTCCATGACGAAGTCGAACAGGAATTGAGACGTTCGGCACATTTGTCGAATACCACTGGCCGTTTCGAGTGAATCTGTTAAGTCACCACAGATATGCAAGTACAATTATTGCAGGAGGTTCACGAAAGTCACTGGCGTACCACTCCGGTGGGGCGCACTGAATAGCGTTGTCCTGTCCACTGAGTCCAACGTACGTTTTGAGTCAAGAAAAACTTCGATCGTAGGGCGGCGGTGTGTGGTGGCGCGTTTCGAGTAACTAGCGAAAAGTGAACCTTGACCTGGACGAAATCCGGCCTGCTGTTAGCAGATGTTGCTTTCGCGAATCGGTGTCACACGACGCGGCATTATCGAAGCTAACACCTTAGTAACTGTACAGCTGTTTCATCCTTGTTAGGAATCATTAGCAATGCAGATCCACCGCACCTGAACTGGGACGCGAACCGGGGACGAACGATTCTGAGTCGAACGCCTTAGCCATCATGCTACCGGGTAGGCTCTGAACGGTTTGTTGAACTTCACCACATGATGTTGCACCTATCCGTCACTGATTTGCACGGTTACTGTCCGTTAGCTCAAGTGATCGACCCTTGCTGATAGATGACTTCTCTGCAGATAGCCTAAGTGCGACGAGGGCTTTGGATATGGCCTACAGAGCTTGGTTACTTGGTACATGTCAGTCGTAGGAGACTGAATGTTTTCACGAAATAATTCACCATGTGAGTTGAGCGATGATACCACATTGTGAATTATTTCATGAAAACACTCAATCTCCTACTACTAACATGTACCTTAGTAACTATCGAAAATAAACTAATCCCACGATGATTGCTGCAGTCACTCCGTGTACCCTTCTTGATAATGGATACAATCAGTGACTCACCCCACGATAACTGAATACATTCATCGTACCAAATGTCACGAAGCAAGGAGGTAAGTGATTTTACCAGCACTTCTCCACCCAATTTGAAAAGAACGGGAAGTTTCGTCGGGACCAGCTGCTTTTCCCCTCTCCAGAAGTCGAGTACTCGAGTCTAATCCCGACTCCGTCGGGGAGGGGGGAGTCAAGAGACACCTAAGGATTTAAAGCTGCAGACGTCGGCCTAAATACTTTGGCGTGCGGCCAGCTAAACTGATCCCTAGTGCTCAGCCCAACGGTCCAGTCTTCGTAATTTTTTTTATCACGGACGAGTTCTCCATTTCTGTCGCGCACAACTAACTGAAGTTCGCCGCCCATTGGTGTTGCATATAGGCGTAAACAGTCTTTGACCTTAGTCCACCAGTTTTCACGGTCATTCGTAAAATTTATCATAAATTGACGATGCAACTGTCAACGCATCTTATTCACCTCCTTGCAGTTAGAGAGCTGGCGTTGATGAACGCTAGACCTAGGACCACAGACGAAATCTGCTGCTTAATGCATCGCCTGCTTGATTTGGTCCCAGCGCTCTTCCACATTGGTGCCCGTCGAGGTTCTTAGTTCGTCAGATAGTTCCTGTTCATAGATGTTGCGAACAGCTGCATCAGACAGACGTTTGACGGCCAGCCGAGTTTGTGGCTTTTGAGCCGGAGCAAAAATCGTATTAGAAATAACGCATGGTCCGATTCGACGTACGTAGTTCAGTATGACCTACGATTTTGCACAGAACTGCGCCATCGGTAACTTACTGCGATATGGCCGATCTGACTCAGACTACCCAACGAGTTAGAGCGCCGTGCCGCTGTGCGACGCTACCGGGGGGGGGGG
>LUCM01010094.1:17557-76551 GCA_008360955.1 Fasciolopsis buskii
TCAATTAAGCCTATCCATAAACCGCGTTGACCCACAGCTTGAGCTGCTTCGTCTTCTGAAATATACAGGAAATACCGTGACGAGACATTAGACGCAGTCAGTTTAATTACTCTACTGGAATCCTGAATTCGTGTTTCACTCACGCAGTAGACATCAATCGAAAGTGAGTCCACTGTCAAAGCCGAACAAACTTGTTGGGTAGCCTGCATTACAGTGCGCACATTGAAGGAACCGATATTCAGAGGCTGACGAGGCTTGAGAAAATGTGAGCTAACAGACTGAAATCACCTACCACACTGACAGTGAATCGTTATGCGTATTGGGCGTGTGATCAGTGGGAGTAGTCAGAAGGGGCAAACAGATTGGATTGAAGACAGAAGAGATAGGTTGAATAATAAAGAGGGAACTATGCACACCGCTGCTTGTGATGAACGCGAATGGAAGATTTCCGTAACCACTAACTCAACTTCTGCTATTCACAAGCAAAGTTTAGAAAGAGATTAATTGCCCAAGGACCTCTCCGTGGTAGGCAGCGCTACATAAGCGCATAGCAGACTGAGCTCATTGCCTCTCATGCTGGGAAAGACAGAGATCGTGGACGCATTTGTTGTATGGGGAAAGCAATCGATGCAGCCCCGGTCAGAACAGAATCTAGCCTGATTCTCCCGTTCGCTATTCACAAACACTGAAGAGCTGGTGGATAATAACCGAGAACGGTTTGGGTGTTATACTTACTAAACTCATTCCTTTGTGATTTTCACAGGAGTTTATCAGCTTTCTTGTAAATCGGCACAATTACAGCTTCATACCAACACTTGGACATTTGCTCCTTTTCTCAGACCGACCGAGTTTTGTTTACTTCAGCGCCAAAATGTGGTTACCATTCTCGAAAATGGACGGCGACAACCCATATGATCTGGTACTCTTGTCTTTTTAGGACACATCCCCCTGGTGACCTCCACTTCTCATGGGCCGTTGGTATGTACCTCCGCAGCCGTAGACGCTGATTTGCTTTTGTGCTACCAGGTAGAGCGATTTCGTCAGTTGACGTTCATTTTCAAGTATCCCACCACCCAGTGACTGCTGATTGAGTCAACTGCAACGCGAAAGTCAATAAAGCAGGTTGCAATTAGAGACTAAGTGAAACTTTCGTCAACATTACCTGTTGCTTAGCGAGAATCGCATCAGTTGAAACCTTTTTGCGCGTTCCGGAAATCGAAAACTTTAAAGAAATGGTTGCAAAAAGCTTGACTGCTTTGTTGATTAGGTTGATTCCTCTGTAACTCTTTGGGGGAAGCTTGAGTGCTCGATATACAGCAGGACGCTATATTCAGTAGGTTCTGTGAACTCGTCTTCCCCACCTACGTAGGTCCGCCCCTTGTTTCCCTTGGATATTCACTCTTTTTATAGACATGTAGCCTTGGGGAAAAAGCAGCGGTCAGTGGTGCTTGCCTTGCTGTTTAACGTTGAACGTTTAGTTGGTTCTAAAGGTCTCGGGTACGGTGTCACCTCCAGAAGACTGCTTTTCCCACTTGGTGATCTGCAGCAACGATTTCCACTTGGTCGGGAGACTAAGAGGAATTTCGTTTTGTTTTATGTCCTGCCGACCCAGCACAGATGATTTGGAAAGAGAGTAGCTGCACAGGGGACTTAAGTGTTTTTGCCTTAACCTTGAGACCCTTGCTCGCATTCCTAGATGAAGTGGCTGCGTAGCTTGGCATGAAAAGAGAAGCCCGTGCTTTTCTCAAGGAGGAGCAAGAATTGAGGAGGCTCCCGAAAGCCTCCGACAATGGGTGCGGTTCCCATACCATCAACAGCTTCACATAAATATCGTTTGCAGCCGCTCTTTGCTAAACGTCTAGCTTGGTGGTGAAGATTGTCCTCATTGTTTGCGTCGCTATTGTTGCTTTATCTTTCCAGAGTTTTGGTGTTCTGTCTGATGGATCAAGCGAGACGCTTAAATGGATCCTTTGGAGCAGTCCATCGTTCACTTACGCCATCATCTCCGTTTGTCGCTGCTAGTTTGTATACGTTGGTATTTGGCTCGGCTTGAATGTTGTCCGCTGGCTTTAACTTAGAGAGACCAACTCTGCAATGAGAATGGAATTATTGTCCTCCTAAGAGATAGGACCTAAGGCGAACGCGTGCCAGTGATTGTTGTCATTGGCGCTTTTCGTGATGTCGTCTGGACGCGTCCGATAGCTCTGCATCGATGATTCTCAGGGCAGAGTCACCAAGATGTAGTCGATAGGATGCACTGTTCTATCGTCGTAGTATTGCCAAGTTAACACACGATTTTGGAGTACTGGAACTGGGTGTTATTGATCATCAGTTGGCTGAAATTCGCAAACCTAGCCAATAAATTTCCCCTTCGCATCGGCCACCGCTGTTCTTTAGTATGCGTTAGGTGTATTCGTCTAATGGTCCCTTGTGAACGTCTCCATCTCCCGCAGACTGCGACCGCGGTCACAGTAGACGGAGGATTTCTCAACCTTCATGAGGTGATTCTTTGTAAAATCACATTTATCCGTTGTTTATTAGTCCGACTGTCACTTAGTATTCTCAGATTGCCGTCTTTAACAGCCTCGGCATCGGGGAGGATAAATGTTTTTGGACAGCACGCCGTAAATAGACGTACTCTTGACCTCGGTCACGCTAATTGATGGGGTTATGCGAGCTTTGCTCCTAGTGGCTATTTCAAATCGAGTTAGATTTCTTGAGCGAAGCTGGAATTAGAACGTCAACTAAATATAAGTTGCAGAAGCTGTTTTACTAGAAAATCAGCACCGTGATTCCGGGTTGACGTTGATGCAGCCTGTGCCCCATAGGTAAGATCGTTGGCATTCGCTCCCCCAACGCTGTGCACCTTAGGATAAAGAGCGTTATGGATTTGTGGCAATACGAACATCATCCCAAATCAAAAATGGCCAATTTACGGAAAAACATTAATCTCCCAGGCTAGTGGAATATGAGAAGTAGCAATATTCATACACCCTTTTGTCGAAAAATGGAACATTCACAGAAGACGTTTTAGATGTACGAGCACAGTAGAATGTGCATCGTATCTGGACCATGGACGGTAAAAGAAGACTTCCGGAAGAGAAGTTAGACCATTGTGGAAATTACGCACTCAAGCCACGAGGATAATTCACGTCTCTCTCAACAAAATTTGTTTCAGAGACACTGGTTCGGTAATATCTCTCTCGTGGTTAATTAAGCCTCTTAGTTTAAACCCACTTGCAAACATGTGGCACCGTTTGAAACGAAAACAATATGCTAGTAGCAAACTTTTCAACTCGTTAGGCTTTATAAAATATCATGGCAATGCCTGGGGTAGTATCGGTAATATTCTCTGACTGACTGGTTGACGACATCTCACAAATCGCCGGGCCTATTACGTTGACAGTGGCGAAATACTAGGTGTTGGATTGTGACATTTCATTATCTCACGATACAATATTATTTTCATTACGCTTCTCATAGTCGTCATACGGATGAATTCTATTGTAGTTAACACAAAATCAGATATTTTAGGGAGTATTTCATTAGTGCTGTGTATATGTTAAGATGTCAAAAACATAGTAGTCCCCAGGAAATATGGTTAGACGATTTTTCTGATCGCCTCGAGAAACCTTCCTGAAGGCAGCATTACAATCAGTTCTTTATTTAGTAATAATTCGCAAAGGTATCCTTTCAGATACATTGCTGGCATGGAAACGGCGGAATAAATTGGGGCAGTTCCGTGAAATTGATCCAGAAGAAGCAAAAAAAGCCGAAGAAGAACGCCAGAAACGGGAGGAGGAAGAGAAGGCGAAAATTGAAAGTCTTTCAGTTGGATCAAGGTAAAATATACTGATAAATTTTGTGGAAATGTTTTCAGCTCTTTTTGTTTTTTTGCTGAAAGCTGTGCTTGGTTGTCACTGTCCAGATCTAGACCCAAAAGGCTTTCTGTTATTTTGGGACGTTAGTTCACAAAACCTTTATTTCTTTCTCTTGGTCAGGAAGTTAAAAGTGTGCGTGTTCCCATTCCCTCTATTTTCTCATGGTTTAGACCTCTTCAGATACGAAGCTTTTATTATGTCTGAAAAGCCTTCAGTGTAGCTTTAACTTCTCTTTCTCCGCTTGCGTTTCTTTTAATCCATACTGATTTTTTTGTCCTCGAATCCTTCGTCGTATTTTTGATATTTTGCGGTTGTCACGAGCAAAATTGGCCTCTGATGGGCCATCGGGAAGTAACAAAGCGCCGTTTCCAGCACTTTGATCTTTGAGGCTGGTTCTATGGCCGTGGTACACCAAAGTGTGATTTTTATGACCGCATGTTTGTTTCGAGAGAGGCGGTCACCAATATTTTTCATTTATTCGCTTCCTTTAGAAAGCTCTGCCGAATAAGTGAAACGGACAGGGAACGGTGTCGTTGTGTAGCAAAGACCTGTATGCGCCACGTGACAATCCACTTCCTAGACTTGTGCTATCGTTTTACGCCAAGGCTGCCCACTAGAAACAAACCCAATATGTCTGCATCCACTGTTACTACTCGTACTCCGTGAATCGACCAGCATTATTCAGCGTTCTCCACCAGAAGGGCATGCCAACGAAGTTCATGAGCCTGCTGCGAGCAGTGTACTCGCATACCTATGGTCGCGTTAGGGTATACGGTGAACTGTCACGTTCATTCGAAACGACTAGTGGCGTTCGACAAGGGTGTCCCATCTCTCTATTCTTGTTCAACTTCGTCATGAACGAGGTGATGGAAGATGCTTTAAGAGGTCTCCGGGATGTAGGAGTCAAACTGGGAAATGGAGGAAAGCTATGCGACCTAGATTACGCAGACGACGTCGTGTGCCTGTTCGAGTCTGCAGACCATGCACAACGGGCACTAGATAGACTGTCGAGATCGGTTGCTCGGTTCGGCATGTGCTTTGCACCTTCAAAGTGCAAAGTACTGTTACAGGACTGGACGACTGCAGCGCCGAACTTGATACTGGATGGAGAGGAAATAACAATGGTGGACCGTTTCACCTACCTTGGTAGCTGCGTGTCTAACGATGGTAGCTCGGGATTGGAGGTAAGTATACGTATATCCAAGGCTCGGGCAGCTTACGCTGGACTGAAACACCTGTGGCGTCGGCCTGATATTTCACTGAAGTTGAAAGGTCGTGTGTACTGTGCTGCAGTGCGTTCAGTTCTGTTGTACGGTTGCGAGACGTGGAGTATGCGTGTGGGCGATGTTCGTCGGTTGGAGGTTTTCGACCACCGATGTTTACTTAGTATGGCTAGGATTGGATGGAGTGACCGGGTGAGTAATATTGAGGTTAGGAATCTGGTATTGGGTGCCACTTCTGAGAACAGCTTGTTTCATCGTACGGAACTTAGTAGACTACACTGTTTGGGTCACGTATTGCTTATGTCGAATACTCGTCTACCATACAGTGCCCTATTTTGTGTTCCTCCCACAGCGTGGTAAAAGCTATGTGGTCAGCAGATGACGTGGCAACGTGGAATGAGAAAATGTACAGCGAATTTAGGTAATGTAGGTGTCTCGAAAGATTCGTCAACTAGCTGGCTGGAGACTGAAAGATATGGCGGTGATCCGCGAACAGTGGCGATCGTGTTGTCATTTTCTGTCGAATCAGAATGATTGAAAACACGTGCGTTTGTACAATTAGACTGTGTTCCGTGTGTTGGCTACAGCAGTGCCTTATCATTTCCCGCATGTGTAGGTCCACCCTCTGTTCCCCTTGGATATTCTCTGTCTTTATAGAACCGTGTAACTGTGGGGAAAGGCAGCGGTCAGTGAGGCTTGCCTTGCTGTTTAACGCTGAACGATGGTGATGTTGCTGCTCGTCCGTACTTGCATTTAGTAGAGCCTAACGTTTTGAAATTTATATTTTGACATCCATTTCGAAGTTCTTTTTCTTTCAGATGTATGATGATGACAGATTACTTGTGTAATAACAATTTTGTGATACAAATGACAGAATACGAGATTGTTGGAAACAGGACTTAGTAGTCTGTAGCCTTGATAATTTCGCTTAAAAAAATGTTGAAAATCACTGAATTCATGTACCTTTAGGTCTCTTCATATACCGCAGCTCCTTCAGGGATTAGCATAGACTAAGCCAATAACTTTCATATCTTTTAGTTTTCCTCTCGGAAAAGTGCTGATTAAATCTTGCCCGAGTAGTTGATCTGTTGAAAGAGGATATCACATGTATTTCTTAGTTCCAGACATCTGAAGGTCAGTTTATTTTCCAAAACCATAAAAGCACTAGTAGCTATTATACGATAGTAAGCCGCGCGACACATCAAACCAAATAGGTTGTGATTGAGACTTATTGCGCATGACTCTGGCCTCATTAGGGTTCGTATGACAAATCGGCATTAAAACAGACACCCATTAGCATGATAATATCAGCAACTCAGAATACCGCCTGGTCACAGTTAACGAATCCTAAATTATGGAACTCCCTGATTTAAAATTCTGAATAATAAGCCGAAATTTAGTTTTTATTATTGGCAGTACTGGCGATGCTTAAAATTCAATGGAATTCACCATAGATAGACGGTTAAACCACCCAGGCTGAACTCAACTCTTCCAAACCGGGACACGCCTACAGTTATCGGTGCAATAGTTCAATCGCAAAGGATATGAACGTGACCGCATATACGCACACAGATTCACGGCTTGTTGATGAAAGGGTACTGCTGATTGAATACAGCTTCAATGCTTTCAAATACCAATACGTTTGCTTAAGCCGGAATGTGAGTCCGCTTACTAGATTGCAGAGCGAGGGCATTTGACTGAGATTGTCAGTTCAACAACACAGAATTGTTGTGGTTGTTGGATAAGTTGTATAGTTTCCCGTCCCTAGTTTTAGTACAGTGACTAAGAGTTTTTGCGGATATCCAGGCCTTTCTGTGTGATTTGGTTTTGTCTAGCTGTTCAGGGGCGCTGGTGATAGATATTTTTTACGTTGTCATCCCCATCGATCCCAGCTGGTCTAGATATGATTGATGAACATTGTCTGGGATCTTTTGCTGAAAAGTGACCACTGTACTGTGGACTAGATTTCTATCGTACTGAAAAATGAAGCTCGATGATAACGCGTATCAGTATGTGGTCCACCCCATTGGCACTTCCGAGTATCCCGTGCAGGCTTTGACCAACGATGCCCGGCGAAACTGCACCAAAATACAGTCGAGCGAATGCGTTGTCCTATTGTTGTTGGAGTACTACGCTAGCAGGTGCTTTTTCGGTGTTTGAGTGGGTATTGTTGACGATCAGCCGATTGAGATCCTCAAGCTTGGCTAAGCAGTTGTCCTATTCGCACCGTTCACCGGGGCTAATTCTCCTCAGCATTTGACGAGAATAATCATCTGCTGTTGCCGTATTTGTCTCAGTCTTCTGCATTTAAAAAGATGTTTCGGCTTGGGATACGGTTGACTAAACTGAAGTTCGTTTTAAATACCATCTATAGCAGTTGGGCCTGCCTGTAATGTTGCAATGCCTTCACGTTAAATGAAGTTGTCGTAAACGGTGACAATAGCGAGTCTTGGTGAATCAGATTCCCAAGAGATCAAGACGATGTGAGCTTGACTGTTCATTGCGAATACCACAACATTAGGCCCGAAACAGTCTACTGATCAGCTATAACACATCTAAAGCTATTCAGAAAGACGGCGGATCACTGATTCACTTCCAGGGGCGTTGGGAAGACCATTTTAGGAAGCAGATGGGTTGGCATACCGCCACAATGCATTTTTACTTTTGGCTGAAAGGGAACCAATGCTGGTAAATACTAGCTCTCCATCCAAGATGATGGTGATCAGGGTGATAGGTTTCCTAAAGAGGTAATAAGGCAGCTGGACCAGATGGACTATTGTCATCCTTCCTCAACGATGGTAGAGAAGTGTTAACATCAGAGTTAACAAAACTCCTGGGATCAATCTGGGCAAGGGATAAATTGCAAAGGACTGGTTTGAATCCGTGACTGCGCGGATTTACAAGAGGAGTGATGTGTCCTCGTATGAAAATTGCAGGCATTAGTTTGGTAAGCATTGCATCCAAACTGTTCGAGGGTATTATCCTCCGCCGATTATCTATTGCTTGCCAAAGGTGTTTCCTTCCCCATCAGTGTTGTATTGATCAAATTTTCACTTTGCCACAAAAATTGGAACGGGCACATTTCGTGGATCCATGATTTCTGTCTTTCCTGATTTGAAATTCGCGTTTGACTCAGTCCGTCGTGCAGTAATTTGGCGCTAGCCCTCTTCGAAGTGCACCAGGGAAACTCACTTCACTTATCCAATCTGTGTATACAGACAGCCGAAACTGAGCGCGCACTTATGAGGATCCTTCACCTGGATTCATGACGAAAAGCGTCGTTCGTCAAGGCTGTCCCCTTTGGCTTTTCGTTTTCACTCTTGTCATTGGGATGATGGTGAAAACCCCCATCTCTTCGCATGAGACTAGTGGCATTGATTTTTGCTCAGATGGCATGGCCGATTACCATGCATGGCCTATAGTGACCTTATGCGACTCTATGCCACTTCGAATTTCAGGGTCACTTCCCTCCTCTCCCGTATGTAGCATTTCCTAGTGGCTGTGGGATACGTCCCTTCCACCACACCCATGCGTGATGCTTGTAATAAAAAAAACTATCTGACCTAGAACTTGCGGACGACGTTGTGCTATCGTGCGAATACCCAAGTAGGTTACGAGTCCTTGATCACCCGAACGACAGTGTAGTTGCTTAGGGTGTTTCTTGAGCCTTGGAAGTGTAAAATGCTGTGGCAGGACTGGGTTGACTCGAAGCCGAACCTTGTTCTTGTGGAGAAACAACGGGATGAGATAGACTGATTCAGTTACTTTTACGTCTGTATCTCGCCAGATGGTCGTATATCGGACGAAATATCCTTGCGTATAACATAGGCCTCGGTTGTCAGTTATCAATTTGAGGTATCTGTGGCGTTGGCGTGACACCCGGTTATCAAGTCAAAGTTCGGGTATGAGCAACAGGAGTGAGGTCGGTATTGCCATACGGCTCCGAATCATGGCCGTCGAGGGTGGAGGCTGTTCGAACACTTCCGTTGTTTGAACACCGTTGTCCCCGAATTATTGGTAGAATTCAATGGCAGAATTTTGTCAGTAACTCAGGGGTTAAGCACAAGATGCTGAGCCTTGGAGTTCCATCGCTTGAGGGGGTACTGAGACAGAATAGGTTAATGTGGTTGGGACATGTTTAACGCATGTTCACACATCGGTTACCTCGTTTTGTGATGTTGCCCGAGACAGGTAATGGTTAGAGGATAGGTCGAGGTGGTTAGTCCATGATGTGGGAAAAAGGTATGAAAACTTTAACCACTGGACTGATTCGTGTAAGCGCAGCTACACTGCTCTGTTGGGGTGCACGAGACCCCTCCCCTCTGCAGGCGGCGATTAGACATAATAGATGATACGGCCCAATATCGCAATCCGTGGCATTCCTGCATTCGAATTCCTTTCGTTTCTTCGTCATCGTTCAAATTATTACTTCGTAGTCGCACTTGGACCATTTCTCGTAACGTTTTAGCGGGTGGCACTGTACGGTAGCACTGTTGCATCTTACTTTACCCAGTGGATTGTTTATACTCATTGTCTTTGTTTTTTGCAGATGTGAAGTTCGGGTCCCCAATCAGCCCAGCAAGCGCGGTGTGATCGAGTTCATTGGCAAGTTTCCATTGATTGTGTTTTGTAGGAGGTAGGTTATGTTGTAAATATGCGAGCCTCCGATGTCCATTCATAACAAGAAAATTGGTCAGATTGGATGTCCGGATTCCTCAGGACCAAAACGATCCCTCCTATTTGCGTATGTTGATCTAAGCTGGACTCACAATTTAGTGGGTAATAGTTTGATTGGACATGCGCTTCCCAATTGCACTATGGGGAAATTAAATATCGTCTGCTGGTCCTGCGATAATGTGGCATTTTTTCCACCTTCCCCAGTTGTTATTGATTGTCACTTACGAGCTTGCGTGGCAGGATTTGGAAAGTGAGACAGTATCTGTTTCTTGAGGATCGTCTGTTGACTGTCCATTCATTGTAGTCAGCAGTAAGGTTAGCACCCGCGTGAACAAATGTTTTATTTTCGTAAAGGATCGGCGCAGAAGACTTATCCGACATACGAACCAATGTGATTTGCAAAATTACACTTCAACCTGGAGGTCGACGGGAGAATTTTTGTATGAATTTCATCTCCAGTGGTTGGTCCGCATGTCCAAACCATTTTAGTCCGCTTTTTTGAAACAAAAACAGTGTATTTTCCAGGGTCGACAACTGGTTGTTCCATTCACGATGAGACTGTCATTTTGCTTATGACACTTTAAGGACACCAGAGATCGAAAGTCTTCAGATGACGTATGTGGCGCTCACGAACAGTCACCATTCGTTCGTTTTCTTGTAATGCCAGAGTGTCCTTTAGAGCCTTACTTTTTTCGCAGAATGAACTGTGTACGAATAAATTCTAGCCCTACAGTAATTGCTCGATTCCCATTGTTACGAAGCCAAAACAATTGGGGAGAGAAAGTGCCTTGTATGCATGCTGTAAATAGGAGTATCTTCAATGCGTCCGTTAAATCACGATTCCGTCTAGTACACTGACTAATCGTCTGTATCCGTCCTACCACTATTACGGGACTGACAGTGTAGTTGGTAATTAGAATTGTCATCGAATCCGGTGGATTTTTGCTGATTTGACTCGGGTTCATTTCGGTTCTTTCGAACTACTGTGAAATTCCAGTGAAAACAGTCCCCACGCTCGGCGCGCCAGAAATGCAACTGGATCAAGCCAAGCATACCCCACGACTGTGGTGAGGCTAGGATACTGTAGTTTGAGTGCAGCCTCAATGGCCTCAAACAGCAAAATGCCCGCATAGTGACTGTTTCGACTCAAACTGTAATGTGTATGCGCTGACGAAAGTGGACTGAGATCGACAATCGAACCACGCATCCGCACAGTCGTGTGTCATGTGCGCCAGTGATACGGGAGAAATCTCGTTCTTTTCACGGGTAGTTTGAGAAGACTAGTCATGCATGGGATGGTGGCTGATGCGATCAGCTGACCAATGAGCTGCATCAGAGACGAGCGAGATTTACCACAGCCCTTTATTCTCCAATTAAACTTATAGTTTCTCACTTCAATGTCTTTTTCTAAGTTCGCTCTTGAGATGACATAGGACAACTAAGCTGATCGAGTATCACACTAACCGCGAAACAGGAATGTAAAATAGCAGTGGTTCGCAGAGAATACGAATTGGTTTACGGGGATTTTGTAATTAGTGCTGCGATGATCTCATGTTTCATCCTACCAAACAATAAACCTATCTTCTACACGTTTACTGATCTTGGTTAAATGTCGTACCTAAGGTTGACAAGAAACCAATCAAAGGAATACTATCTTCAACATAGAAAGAAACTTTTAAAACAAATCTGGGGATTTCTCTATCAAACTGATTAATATATCCATCATTCTTTTTATAATCTGTAGTCCATAACTCTTGACAATTCCTTCTCAATTATTCAAACTGTCTCTTCTGTCTTCAACCCAATCTGTTTGCCCCTTCTGCTACCCAAAGTATCTCCATTGATAACACGCCCGATACTCGCAACGGTTTATTGTCCAATAGTGTAGTAGGTGGTTTTCAGTCTGTTAGCTCACATTTTCTCAAGCCTCGTCAGCCTGTGAGTCTCGGTTCTTTCAATGTGCGCATTTTAATGCAGGCTACCCAACAGGTTTGTTCGGCTCTGACAGTGGACTCACTTTCGATTGATGTCTACTGCGTGAGTGAAACACGAATTCAGGATTCCAGTAGAGTAATTAAACTGACTGCGTCTAATGTCTCGTCACGGTATTTCCTGCATATTTCAGAAGACGAAGCAGCTCAAGCTGTGGGTCAACGCGGTTTATGGATAGGCTTAATTGAAAAGGCTGAAGCAGCCCTTTTGGACTGGATCCCAGTTAACAGTCGTTTGTGCGCCGTGAGACTGCAGGGGTGAGTCCGCATCCGGAAGGATAGCAGTGCTAAGCGCAGTTTATTTGTTTTCTCGGCATACGCTCCAACAGACTGCAGCACTGACATGGAGAAGAACGAGTTTTACGATGACCTCGTCATCCTTGTTCGGAAGAGCAAACGCTCAGACATTGTAGTGGTAGCAGGTGATTTTAGTGCACAAGTTGGAAAACTTGGTGCATCGGAATCCTGTCTAGGTGGGCGATGCACCTTGCCAGACACCGAAGAAAGACTTTTCCAATTCTGTGCAGATAATCATTTATTCCTATCTAGTACGAATTTCCGATGCAGTTCGCGTCGCACTGCGACATGGCGTTGTAACTCTACAGGTACTTTGAGTCAGATTGACCATATCGCAGTTAGCTACCGTTGGCGCGGTTCTGTCCAGAACTGTAGATCATACTGGACCACGTACGTCGAATCGGACCATGCGTTAGTTCTAATGCGATTTCTGCTGCAGCTGAATGGCCATCGACGCAGGCCACAACCCCGATTGGCTGTCGAACGTTTGTCTGACTCAGCTGTTCGCAACAGCTACGAACAGAAACTATCCGAGGAACTAAGAACTGCGACCAATAGCAATGTAGACGATCAGTGGGATCAAATTAAGCAGGCTATACATTTGGCAGCAGATTTCGCCTGCGGTCCTAGATCTAGCATTCATCAAGAACACTGGATCTCGCAAGCGTCGCTAAGTCTAATGGTACAAAAACGCCAGCTGCCTAACTGCAAGGAAGTGAATAAAATGCGTCGACAATTGCAGCTTCAGTTAACGGCAAGCCTTAGGAATGATCGCGAAAACTCGTGGGTTAAGGTAGCCGAAGAGATGGAAGTGGCGTCCGCTTTAGGTAACAGTCAAAGACTGTTTAAGCTTATAGGCGACAGCGGTTGGCGGCGAACTTCGGTTAATGAAGTCGTGTGCGATATGAATGGAGAGCTCGTCCATGGTAGACAGGAAGGACTGGACCGTTGGGCAGAGCATTTCAAGGATCAGTTTTAACTGGCCAGACGCTATGTATTAGTCGACGTCTGGAGCTGTGGAATCCTTGGGAGGTGTCACTTGATCCCCCAACGGATTTGGAAGTACAATTTAATATTCGACTTCTGAGGAGGGGAAAAGCAGCCAATTCCGAACGATTCCCCCAGTTCTTTCACTCAATTGGGGTGGAGAGTGCTCGTTACACCACTCACTTCCTCCTTCGCTTTCGTGATATTTTGTTGAACGATGGTAGCGTATCCGCTAATCGTTGGGTAGTCTGATATACCCATCTTCAAGGAAAGGGTGCACGGAGTTTACTTGGCAGCAATCATCGGTGGGGACTAGTCCTAATTCGAAGTTACCAAGGTATTAGCTTGATAATGCTGCGGCCCGTTTGACACCGATTCGCGAGGGTAATATCCGCGAGCAAACAGGCCGGACTTCCGGCAGGTCAAGTTGCCACCGACAACATATTCACTTTTCGACAGGTACTTGAAACGCGCCACACGCACCGCCGCCCTACGATCGTAAACTTCCTCGACTTGACAGGTGCTTTCGACTCCGTGGATACGACCGGCAAAACTACTCGTGCCTCTCCAACGGAAGGGTATGCCAACTAAGTTTGTGACTGTTGCGCGCATTGTACTCGCATACCTATGGTCCGCGTAGGTATAACGGTGAACTGTACCACGTTCAATTGGAATAGACTAAGATTGGCGTTCGACAAGGGTGTCCCATCTCTCTATTCTTGTTCAACTTCGTCATGAACGAGGTGATGGAAGATGCTTTAAGAGGTCTCCGGGATGTAGGAGTCAAACTGGGAAATGGAGGAAAGCTATGCGACCTAGATTACGCAGACGACGTCGTGTGCCTGTTCGAGTCTGCAGACCATGCACAACGGGCACTAGATAGACTGTCGAGATCGGTTGCTCGGTTCGGCATGTGCTTTGCACCTTCAAAGTGCAAAGTACTGTTACAGGACTGGACGACTGCAGCGCCGAACTTGATACTGGATGGAGAGGAACTAACGACTGTGGACCGTTTCACCTACCTTGGTAGCTGCGTGTCTAACGATGGTAGCTCGGGATTGGAGGTAAGTATACGTATATCCAAGGCTCGGGCAGCTTACGCTGGACTGAAACACCTGTGGCGTCGGCCTGATATTTCACTGAAGTTGAAAGGTCGTGTGTACTGTGCTGCAGTGCGTTCAGTTCTGTTGTACGGTTGCGAGACGTGGAGTATGCGTGTGGGCGATGTTCGTCGGTTGGAGGTTTTCGACCACCGATGTTTACTTAGTATGGCTAGGATTGGATGGAGTGACCGGGTGAGTAATATTGAGGTTAGGAATCTGGTATTGGGTGCCACTTCTGAGAACAGCTTGTTTCATCGTACGGAACTTAGTAGACTACACTGTTTGGGTCACGTATTGCTTATGTCGAATACTCGTCTACCATACAGTGCCCTATTTTGTGTTCCTCCCACAGCGTGGTAAAAGCTATGTGGTCAGCAGATGACGTGGCAACGTGGAATGAGAAAATGTACAGCGAATTTAGGTAATGTAGGTGTCTCGAAAGATTCGTCAACTAGCTGGCTGGAGACACTGAAGGATATGACAGTGAACCGTGGACAGTGGCGATCGTGCTGTCATTTTCTAGCGAATCAGAATGATTGAACACACGTGCGTTTGTACAGTTAGACTGTGTTCCGTGTGTTGGCTACAGCAGTGCCTTATCATTTCCCGCATGTGTAGGTCCACCCTCTGTTCCCCTTGGATATTCTCTGTCTTTATAGAACCGTGTAACTGTGGGGAAAGGCAGCGGTCAGTGAGGCTTGCCTTGCTGTTTAACGCTGAACGATGATGATGGTGATGATGAACTCTTGACATGCATATTGTCCCGTCTGCAGTTTCACCAATTACCAACTTTCGGTTGACGTTTTCCCATTAAATATTAAAATTTCACAAGGTAATTCTAAGCTCATCCAAATTTTGTATGCTCCAGAATTGTAATTCTCTGATTTGATTTTGTCATCACGCATTTTCGTTCATTATAATCTCCGTTAAATGAGAACGCGAAACTGATGAAAGCAAAACAGAAATAGTGAGCGAAATAGATCACTGGGACAGAATCCTCGGTTGTTCGCTATCAGTGAGGGACGTTTTCGTCTGGTTGTGTACTTTGATCCTGTCACATTTCAATATAATTGTTCCAAGAAAATTGTTTACTGCTTCGTCTGACGAAACCGCGTTATAGCGATATTTGTTCAAATTAATTTTTTTTCGCTTTCTTTGTTCAGGAACAACAAAGTTTAAGCCGGGTTATTGGATCGGTGTACGATACGACGAGCCGTTGGGGAAAAATGATGGGAGGTAAGTCGGAGACAAAGGAAGCTTTTAAAGAAGGTATTCACCGTACAGAGGTAATTCTTCACTGAAACGGTCTTGGCCAATCTGAATATGTTTACGATCTACACTATCCGACAGGTGCAGATAAGGTTTTCCTATATTATGCACAGTAAAATTCTGCCCATCACGCTAGACTGAGAGATGTTTAATTGCGACTGTGTCATTGAAAATGGCATTCTGTAGCTAACCGGGTTTACGGTTTGCGTCGAAAAAGCGCGTTAAGACTGAGACGTGGTCGACGCGCGATCCAGTACGACCCGCGGTTTTGAATATAACAGCATCAACGATAGCTTGCTGAAATATGACCAGTCTTACGCAGATTGCCGATGAAATTAACGCCATGTTGCTCTGCAACGCGAACTATGTCGCCAGTTCGTACTAGACAGAAATAACTGACTATTTGCATGAAACTGGATAACCTTATTTTTTATCCCTTCGATGAATGGGTAAGGCGCGACGCCTACCTAAACAGGCTCCTGATGCACTGGGTTTTCTAGCTTGTGCATTGAAATCACCTGCCACCATTATGATGTCAGAGCTTTTGCTCCTGCAAACGGGAGTAACGAATGCACCATAAATCATCTTTCTGCGTACCGGTGCTACTGACTGTTGGAACATGAATTCACAAACAAATTGCGCTCGACACAACTACCCCTTCGAATGCCAGCTGGCCCTTAGAGTTTTGCGACACATAACCGACTATTAACCGGGGCCCAACTCCAAAGGACAGATCCAGCCTTGTCAGTCAGGACTATTCCTACATCATGGCGACCCACAGGTCGAGCTGCTTCTTCTACTGATATGCTTTGGGAATATCTCGAGCAGACAATAGGCGCAGTTAGTTTGGTAACACTACTTTGATCCTGCATTCGTGTTTCACCGATGCAACAGATATTAGCAGCCAGTGAGTCCCACTGTCGGCGCCACGCACGCCTCTTGACCAGTCTGCTTGGTTTGAAGGAGCCGAAATTCAGGGATTGACGACTTGAGAAAATGTGATCTGTCCAATTGGAAATCACCTGCGACAGTATTTGGCAATGAGCCGTTACTAGTATCGGTTATGTTATCAGCGGGGTAATCATTAGTAGGCAGAGGGGACAAATCACAGGTCTGATAAAAATGAGGGATCTCTGAGTAGAAGCATAGTTATCACTACCCACCCTGGTCGATGCAATGGCCCTGCTCGTCTTACGCGACGACCGATGTAGCGTGCAATTACTTTCAGGCGTATAACTCGTGTGAAAAGGTGGACGGGTACTGGTAGGGCGTTCAGCCGCTAAGCAGGAGAACGACTGGGTTCCTCAATCACAGCCTTCGGTTCTAACAAGAACCTGTGCACAAGGCAGTGGAAGGTAATTAAGTGGAAGCTCGTTTGCTTGGTTTGATCATTCTTCCATTCATTTTTCCCGATTCAGTTACCAGATCATTGTTGTTCAAACACTGAAACTTTTCACACATCTTTTATCCTCAAAAGGCGTTTCTGAGCCGTACGAGAGCGTCGACTTTACTGTCCCTGTATATACTCGAACTTTAATCAGTAACCGAATGTCAAGCCGACGCCACAGATGCTTCAGATTAATCACTGACAATCGAGGCTCGTGTCTACACAAAGATACTTCATCCGGTAAACGACCACTTGATGGGATGCAATTACTTAATTGACTAAATCCACCTACCCCACCAAATTCTTTTCCCGTGAGAACAAGGTTTGGTTTTGACCCAATCCAGTCCTGCACCAGCACTTTGCAATTTAAAGGTGCAGAATGCATCTTAAACGTACGACAGCGACCTATTGTCAGCCGATCTGATACCACCCAAGACTTGCTGGAATCTTACTTGACACTAAATTTCAGCGTCCCGATTGCTCATCCTATGTATCATAAAATTGCTTCCATTACTAAGACGATTATCCGTTTCGACCTGAATTTTTCGCGCTTGTTAGAGCTGGTGGAAACGGAGGATCATAAGTAGAAGGAAAAATCAGTTTTCTGTTTACGACTTCCGAGATGTTCTGGGCAAGTCTGTGGTCACTAGCACGGCTCATTTGGATGTGGAAACACTAGATAAATAGAACGCGACGAAGGGAATGATTTTTAAAGCCAACCGAACTCACCCAGCTGCAGTATTGTCAGCATGCATATGGTGTTTACCGTACCACAGTAGAAATATCGTCCCCACGCTCTGCCACTAAACATCCAGTCAGCGATCCTAGACCATAGTCTAACTCAGAGTGTGCAGTGAATTGGGGTAAGTTAAAGCAGTCCCGTAATGTAGCAAACATTCGTGCAATTAGAATATGCAGATTTAAAGGCAGATATTGGCTACAGGACGAGTAAGAGTGACCAGCTTACGATATAGAGATAGGTTTCACATATACAGGTTTTGCCGAGACCTATGCCACAAGCGTCATTTGTGAATTCTCCACTCTAGCGGGCAGCAGCATAATGAAACGCACAACTGAACATCCATTTCTTTATTCGGAGGGAACTGAGGAATATTTTCGATACTTTAATCATCTAGTAAGCAGATAGGTTAGGAATTTGATCAATAACTCATTTTAACCACCAGATATGTATCTTAATCATGATGCATCACGAGCTGGTTAGGAAGAAAAAAGTGAGATTAGTTCACAACAATTTGGCGCATGTATTTCCAGGAATCCAGCGTCCGTAAACAGTGGCAACCGATGGGTCCGCCGCTATCATCCTGGCATTATTTTAGTCATTTTGATTTGTCACCTCCAAGGTAAAATTGCTCTTACTGATTGTTCACAGAAGCTTTAGAATTTCGAAGTCACCATCTACTGCTTAGGTACTTCTTTTAATTATCATCCCACAAAACGAGACATTTTGGATATAATCAAAATCCAGGATAGGGTAGGATTCTGTGTGGAGCATACCCTCCGCCCAAGTGCACTTTTATCCGAGAAACGTCAGATTGAATGAAAACCACTACTCAGGGAGACATGATTACCACTTTCTAGTAGAGTGAAACACGGAGCTTCCTTCGAAGATACTGCTGTTCTTCCTATCGGCTAGTTCTTTATGCTGAAGAAAATATCTCCGTTACCACAATGGAAGAATCCTCCCTATCTTGAGTACATCTCTTCTTGATCTGTTGGTAGGGATTTTCTAATTTTATTCGTGAACGGGGACGAGAAAGCTGGGCAACTTTTCTGAAGAATTTCCTTCTAAAAATATCCATTTTGTAGGCGCTTTCCAGGTCACCACATGCCATTTATTCACCAGCAACATCAACGGATTCCTAGACTAAGGCGTTCGGCATTTTGTACTATTGCATAGGATAAATATATTCCCTGCTTTACCGTGCGAATAATTCATGCTACATGTCTGGTGAGACTTAGAGCGTTTAAATAGTACTGAGGTTTTTCCGGACAGTAGTACACGAAATATCAGTAATAATTCCTATCAGGATTAGGGAAAAGAACCGTCGTGAAATTTAGATATGAATATAAGTGACTTTATGGTCACTTTTGGATATGGTTGATCTTTATGGAAAAATGCTCTTATGTAGTCTATTCGTTTAATATTATGTGAACCGTGGCTTTCTTTGGTTTAGAACGCTGGAAAAGTTTAAACACCAAACTTTAAACCGACCGCTTTTAATCAGTTCACTGTCCCGTGCATTACAGTACCAATGGATTTTACAGTTTCTCGGTCTCTGCTTAACTATCACTGTAGCAAAATAAGTGATTAACGCAAAACGCTCAATTTTGATGTAAATCAAGATCCTCCGTGGACGAACGTTTGTATTCGTGATCGACCATAGGTATCAGACCTCAGTAAACACAAAATATTCCAATTAACTAATAAATAACTTCAGCCTGAAAGTCCAAGCTTAGTCAGGGATAGATTACTTGATAAAATAAGTGTTTCTGTTGTACAAATCCGAGTGTAGATCATGTGCCATCGGAATCACGGTGAAGGGCGAAAATGCTGAACGAGAAAGAGGAGAAAAAGAAACAACGTGCAGAATTCACCACGCGTGCTAGTTCTTCCATCCCTCATAATCACGTCGTCGGCTATCCATCAAAGCTCATGATTCCTGCGTGGGCTTGATACTACTCGGTTGCCCAAACTGTAGTAGAGGGTCGACTTAGCGGATCCTATCCCGAGCCCTTGACTAAGTGGTCTAACTCACAAGGTAGTAGAACGACCTAATGGCTATGTAATCCATTGGGGACCGGCGGTTGATTACTCAGTTCGTGCGCCTTTCAGACGGGTCTAAGCATCCTGGGTGTCCAGTACACCCTCCACCACAGATGCCGGTAAACATACATCCGTATGCTTCGTGCATCGCCGGTGGTTCGTTTTGAATTAGAGCTTAGTTATCTCTCCTAGACCGACAACCAAAGATCAAAACTCGGTGGAGGGCGCCGAGCATTCGCATTTGGCCATGTACATTAGTAGAAACACTTCCGCTACGAGAAGACAGTACACTGAACTTCCTCAGGGGTTTCAGAGTGAGTAGCCGACTCGGAGCGGAAGACACCTCTGGACAGTGCTAAAGGAAGTTACTGGACCGTCTCGAGTAGATATTTGCAAACTTACGGATTGAGAATCACAACTTACTTCCACTCAATGGTTGGGTAAATTGATGTGACCAAATGCTCAGCGGCATACTTGCATCAAAAATCTCTCTTCATATGCATAATTCATACTTTTTATCCATTTTTGTTCGTTCATGGTGCAAAGTAAATCCCTTGCGCGGTTAGTGAGTGTTAAAGCTCGGTCTCAGTAAGCCAGTGCCCGTTTCGTTGGGCGATGTGAGCGTACCTGTCTCCCATCTATGTGGAACTAGTGGTCTCCGTTGGTTTTCTACTTCGCATTTGATGCTTCTCTGTTTGTAACCCCTCCCTCTCTTCTTGGGTTTATTTTTCCAATGCACTTAAATGGATATGACTGACACTGACTTTTACCGTTGCTCCTCTTAACCGTGTATCGTTAAGTCTCCCACTACTGACCTGTTTCGTCTGGGAAACAGTCATCCGCATTGGTCTTTTTTCTTCCAGTTGTTATACCGATAACCATCTCCAGTAATTGACAAAAAATGAACATACAGGCTTTTAAGTAGTCAGCTTACTGTATTCCCTGTTTGGTCTGCGTCGCAAATTTTTGAAGTGGGTACGCTACCTGACGTCTAATCTTTCTGCCATCTAAATTACCTCTAGTCTTATTTAGTTATTCATTGTGCATTGCGTTAGCCTCGAGGTTTTTTAAATGGCAAGCCTTTGGGATCACTTTTTTAAAAACCTCACCAAGGTCGCATTGATCCAGAGTGATGATTGCATCAAGTGTTTGATAATCTTGAACTCTATCCCTACTCCACTCTGTTCTCCTGTCCACATCGCAGCGTCGATGGTGTGCGCTACTTTCAATGTCCAGAGAAGTACGGCACCTTTGTGAAGCCTCAGTACGTAGAGACCGGTGACTTTCCAGAGCTCGGAATCGACGAACTAGATGAAATTTAATTTCCCATATTCCGCCACACCTGCAGAACTGTCTCGCTCATCTCTTCAAGCGATGAACTGATGTGTTGCACCCATTCCAATTGTCATCAATCGAACAGGGGAAATAAATCCACCGCTTTACAACTAAGGAGTTCAACTATGTGTATTTTGATTCCAACAATGTAGGCTGAATTGTACGCGTCTTCTGTTTTCTAACCTAGCTACTTTCCTAACAGTCATCAGTCTCGGCAATCTCGGTTTTCCACTAGCCAACTGGTATAACGCGGCGACATCCACGAAATTGATTTAACGGCGTCAATTAAATGGACCCATGAAATACTTCGGAACACATTGATTGTCAGCCACGTGCTATTCCCGTATTGAGGAGTAAACAATAACGCGAGTGAATGTTCATTCAACATATTTCACATGGGTGCATAAGTCTCAGAAAATGGAGCCAACTTGTTACCAACTGGAGCGTAATTGCGCAAGTGACAATGCCCAGGTGAGAGGATGCCATGAGACCTCAGTGCTCAGACGGTGGGATATTGGTGAACCCAATAAACACAGCTACGACCAAAATAAATGTTTAAAAACGTTGGATAATGCGTATCGTTGGACAGCCGAACATTTTAGTGCAAAAGCGGTCGATCAATCAGTTCTCGTTTAACAGAAGTGTGATTAATTCGCCTATTTGAAGTCAAGTAGATAAAGCTGTTTCCGATGGGAAAGTTACGGTCCGTGGGTAGATTGATTACTAGTTAACCATAGTAATGTGGAGGTCAGGAATCTAACACTAGATGTTGGCTCTCAGAATACCTTACATCAGTGCATAAAACTTAGTAGACTGCACTGGTTGGGTCACGTGTTGCGTGCCCTATTTTGGGTTCTTCCTACAGCGTGGAAAAAGCTATGTGGTCAGATGACGTGGCAACCTGGAATGAGATGTACAGCGAATTTGAGTAAAGCATGTGTCTCACGTCTTGTTGGTTGAGGTCCGAAAGACCCGTCAACTAGTAGATCCACTTCCTGTTCCCCTTGAATATTCACTTTTTGTAGATATATGTAACCTTGGAGAAAAAGGCAGCGGTCAGTAAGGCTTCCCTTGCTGTTTACCGCTGAACGATGATGATGACAGTCAAAAAATTTAAAATCACCCCGGTTTATACCCGCAGCGCCGAATCCACTCTTTTCAGGAAAGCGTGAAAAACTGCCGCTTTTTGTCTGTAGAGGACACAGATGGGCGTCGAACGCAGAAGTCACGTACTTAGGATAAAGTGAAGCAAATTTACCGGAGTACTATCAATTTTAAAAGTTGATCGGTAAATGTAACAAAGAGGGGCCGGGAAAGGAATTTATTGTGGTTGCGATCAAGTCGGTTATCTCAGTCGTGTCAAGTTTGATCAAAGTCCAGTTTCCCTATAATCACGTGAGATTTAGCAATTTGTTTGAGCAAATGGCTGTGCTTGGTCATGGTAGCCGAAGTGACTTCATAGAGGTAGGTCCAATATGGTGCCGGAAAGACGGTCATTTTTACCATTTGTAATGAAGAGGTCAGCAAGAAAGAAATTATAACCATCGTACTTCCACTGGTCCTTCATTGAATGTAAGCTGAACATCTCATGAACATGAAAAAGCGGTTCTTTTCATCTGGTTGTGGATATTCCAGTGTCAGTGCTATTTGTTGTTACGGAAACGGGCATGTAACGGCTTCTAACAGAGGAACGAAAATGTCGTTTAGAAAAGGCATTACAAATTTCTTGATTTTGCGCCTGCGTATCAGGCCGGCAAATTTAAGTCCGTAATCCGAAATACGGCCACTGTGGAAGATTCCAATGAATAACAGTCATTTGTTTATTTGCATTACTAAATTGAAATAACTACGGCCACCGTACTGTGAATCAAATACTGTCCGCACTGCTTTATTTCAAATTCGGGAAATAAAGATCTGTGAGCACCAAGAGGCGTGCGACTGGCTGTATATTAGCCACTAGATTAATTTTCTTTAGAAAACTTCGGCAAGTTCGCTTCTGGCCTACAGCTGTGTACCAGCTGGACTTCATAATCCACGTTGCTGGTCACACATCGCAACTCCGCTGAAATGTCGCTCGTGGATGGTTCCTTTATCTGATTAAGTAGAGTTCGTGTTAGGAAATCTGTCAAACACTCCGTTAACGAATATTTTCACTCATACAAAGGGCATACCGCCAATTAGTAAGAGAGCTGGTAGCACCACTTATATTAAATTTACAGTCCGGAAAGAGATGGTGTCAGTTTGGTTTTGAGAGTCTTGTTGATCACTCAATAATGCACATTTAAGTAAACTCGAGTGAAAAAGTGGAGTGACCGGATGAGTAGTCTAGTATTAGGTGCCGGCTCTGAGAATACCTTAGCGTATCAACCTTAGCAGACTATGCTGATTGAGTCACCAGTTGCGTATGGCGAACACCCGTCTACCATACCGTGCGCTAGATTATGTTCTTCCCATAGAATGGAAACAGTCATGATCAGCAAATGACGTGACCACATAGAATGAGCAAAAAGGACTGCTGGAAAAGATCGAATCCCTGTTATAATACCCTATCATCGATGGAGCAGGCGAAAAAGCTAGTTAAAAGCAACAAATCGAGAAAAGGGGAGTACACAGACAAAGGACAGAAGTGATGACCGCCTGCAATCAACCGGTGTGTGTTAGCCCGTGAATAAGAAGACAGGCAATGCAGCCAGTTTTATAACATTCGGGTATGAATAGACTGTCGCAAACTGACAAAATAGATTCTCGTAAAGCGTTGATCACTTACTATCCATCGAGACAAGGAAGAAAGCGCGCTTCAAACGCCTGGACTGTTTAAAATGTAAGTCAGTAAAGAATGACAAATCATGAATATTACGCAGTTTTCCGTTTCACTAATAGAGCACATCATCGGGATTATTAAAACGTCTTGGGAGCTGTGCTGCGAATATATCATGTAATTAAGAGCTGGAAATGCCCTGTTAACTTTAATCCATTGGTGCAGTCACTGGTCAAAACAACGAAGAAGTGAGGCAACCAAAAGACTGAGACCTTAGGGGAGTCCAAATAGATTTGACAGTTTCTCAAATTAGCAATGTTACAATCCACAGAGGTGATGCCAAGGCAAAGTTTATCCGGTGGTCGATGGCAGTTCATTGTCGCCAGGCCCGTTACCATACCTGACCTAATGAAACCCTACTTCGCTTTTTGCCACTCCACGCTTCAGAATCATGGCTGCCGGCTCCCCCACCTCCATGTAATGGGACCTAGCGGCTAATGGGTATGCCCATGCCACTACACTCACTCATCGTGCATAAAGAAAAAATCGATACTGGATAGAATTCAAATCATCTGATCATAACAAGAATAAACGTGAACCATCGTGTTCCTTCTATGTTTCGCCCCCAAATTTGCGACGCTGCTGTGACATCATTGCGTTGTTTTTTTCCATGGCCGAAATCTTGGTATCATGTTACATTACATACTGGCCAAAGCAAACCTCAACCGCCGTTTCCGTAATCCCCATTATTACGAAGATGAAAAAAAGAACCTTTAGAAGCAAATTAGAAATTGAATGTTTCTTCCAGGGCAATTGAGGTGACAACGTTCGTTATGTAAAATCCGGCAATTTTCATTCTCGGTTCTCGGGCGCGAAAAATGAGAGCGCATTTTTAACACGATATTGAGATTTGTCTCCTCCAAATTCACTGAATATTAGGTAATTACAAATGTTATCTGGAGTGTAAACGATAGCCGGGAAGAAGAGCACTTCTGAGCTGGTCGAACGTCCTGTCCCTTGCGGTTTTTTTCTACGTCTGATCATTGTTTGCCCAGTGCTCTGTAGCTCCACGGGGCCGACAAATGCACAGAAGATCGCCCCGGTAAACCAACTGACAAACAAGCGGAGGGCATGTAAGGGCTAAAAACCTCGGTGAAATAGCAGCCGGCATGGAAAGACAGTCATTCACGAATGGGAAATTTGCCTAACTAACGGGGGAGCATGAAAACTAAGTAGGATTCAATCCAATCGAATAGCAAACGGGTTCGCAAAAAAAACCTTGGTAAAATGATGCTGTCTTGCAGCCTGCGGTTAAATATGCAGAAGCTAAAGGTGTACATACGAAAGCAAGCCGAGTGACGCACCGGACAACCACGACCATTTATGAAGTAGGTTAATTCTCCCTCAATGAGCCAATCGAAGTGAAGTAAATTAAGTTCTATAAACATTGAATATAGGATGCTGTGCCGAAATTCTCCCCTGAAATGATTGGAAATCATTTATTAAAACCAGAGTGTATTGTTGTGAATATGAAGCTACAGTCAATGAAAGCTCAACCACTGGCAACGCCTTACAGAAGTGCAAGTCAACTGCAATTTCCTGGACGCGCAACTAATCCCAGGTATGCTGCTTTGTTGTCGCAGCTGTCACTTAGTTTCAAAGGGATTTCCAAGAAAGCCTTCGACGATCATCCTTGAAGAAAAATGATTTACTGACCCAGTAGTCGACTTCCGTATCTCGAACAAGTCCACTCCGAAAGCAACTTTTGGTGACGTTCAGAGAACAGCTCCAGCCAGGCGTTTCTACCGTTTGCCCCTTGAAAGCTTGTTCATCAACGAGCAGTATTTGCCTTCGAAAATACAGAAAAAATGCGCGAGCTACCGAACTGAGTACATTTTCGCAATTCTTCATGACAGTCAGCAGACCCAGAAAGCAATTTGTATTCAGATGGGCTCTTTAGAGGTACACTGTACACTGGGCTCAATCTTTTTATGACATGCTTCAGGCAGGAGTATAGTAGAAGGGGCATGGCCCATAACCACTAGAATCTACCACACGGAGGGGGGAACCGGCGACCGTGAGTGAAATTTGGAGTGGTGTATAACCACATAAGGTCCCAAACTCGTGATCTTGAATGTAGAATTTTGAACTGGGGGGCACAACATTCACGTAACTGCCGGACGCATTTTTGACAGTTTCGTGTTTGAAGGCTATCGATCTTCCCTTCTCCTCGTAGAAACAACCGTTCTAGATATCTCAGTACTGTCATCTAATTTACTCATAAGAATAATCTAATGTTTCAGGAATGCAGACGAATCATTTCTTCGTGATTAAACGTCCGAGTGACAGGGTTTTCTAAACGGAAGCTCTGGTGACGTGACAATTGACTCCAACTGCATTGCATATTAGTCAAAAGTCAATAAATGATGTCACTCGGGAACTCAGACCACTAGATCGTCGAACCCCAGTAGACAGAACGATTTTACCCGAGGATCGTCGACTGAGGCATGCTGGTGTGAACAAAGATTTGGATGCGAATAACTGCAATAGGCCGATGAGGTTTGAAAAATACTCCAAAAGGCCGGTGATGTTTACCGGTTGCACTGACAATCTCTGAATGACGCCCACAAAGAGCAGCTTACGAACAGTTGCATTGAAACCGTGTAGTTCATTTTTCCATCAGTTTGGTGAAATACTGACAGCGTACCACACGCATGTAACCGAGTGGTTAGCATCAAGATGTTTGCGCGTGGACATCGCAGAGTCGACCTTTCCCACCGTTTGTTAGTACGTTCTTCGATAATCTAAAATCTACCATAATACTTCCCGGGAGATAAGGTATCCTGTCGGACTGCTGACGAAGGAAGTAAAAATACTGATGGGAAAGTCCTTTGACTGAGACTCGTACGCTGGCGATTCGAAGCAAGGTTCAGCCAAGTGGTGGTATCGTCGATCGCTAGGAAGACTGAATGTCAGGGTTATGGCTTTTGATTCGTCCAGATATTTCAGGGGTTACATTACCCTCACTTGTGCCTTGGCGCAAATTTGAAAGGAGAGAGGCGGATGAAAATAAAAAGATGTATCTACTTTTGAACGGGTAAAAGGTCTGATTCAAAGCGATGCGAAATCAATCAGAGCGCCGGATCACCCATAATTTCTACGGACTGCCAGTTCCGCTTTCCAAAAGTTCTTTTGCCTGGTTAATCTTCGCGGCCAGATAAGGAGAACCACCTGATGAAAACAAAAGTGAGAATAATAAATTGCTTTGGAATTATAACCCATTAATAACGACTCTACATAAGAACCAACATCATATATCCAATAGACTAGTTTAATTTTGGACTGCCATTCCATATTAGCCGAAAACCACGACCAACTCCCATGCCGAAGTTTCACCTCGTTCGGGATTCACAATATACCAGTAGACTGACATGTTCAACAGCAATCCACCGATGTTTCCCGACTCAACATCACGCCTGACCTACCGGCACCTTGCTTGCACCCTGTCATAAAGGTATAGGATCACGATTCCCTGCTATCCAAGATATAGTATCAAGTATGCATTCTGCAGTCATTTACACCAAATACAACATCAATTAGAAAACAATCAATGAGGAAACTTACCACGATCAGGATGGTTTAGCAGCATAATCCGCTTGTGAGCATCACGGATCTTGTTCTTTGAAGCTGTCTGACTGGAAAGCAGGAATTAGATAGTTTGCAAACATTAACCAATCTGTGAGTCAATGAGGTGAATTGGACAAAAATGTCTAGATATCGGAAAAAAATATTTCCTGTTTGTTGCACTGTTCAATCATTAGCGCACCGCAGACTTCATTAAACAATGTCCAAATCAACCGATTGGGACGACGCCCGATCAATTGTCTGGAGAATTAACCCCAGAGCCAGCTCCTTATCAAGTCACTTTTGTTGATTTTTGTTCAACGAATCGTACGAATTTTCCTGTATTTAAGAGCGGAGATTCTCGTGATCTCGGTCATCCACTTAAAACAGCCCAGGAAATAAAAGTTCGCGGTAACCGAAGTGTCGAATCATTATTACCCCAATCAACAGGGCCACGATTTTTGACGAATAACTTTATATATGTATATCACATCAAATAGGGTATCGTCTTTAGGTTTACTCAGAAACTGCCTCCGATTTGAAATTGTCAGGAACGGGATCCATTTGAATCATTTTCGACGTCTTAAAGTTGCCTTCACTTAACACATTCTACAAACGAGTATTCTATCGCATACATCACTGCTTTGTCTGCAGTCAAATTTGCTAAGCAACTCAGCTTCCGAACATTTCGCCGACATAAGGTAAGTGTGATTGACACATTGGCGACGGATGTACCGTTCAAGCTGTTCGGCAAGCAAAGGAACAGTTAAAATTTGAAATATCTAGACCAACAAACACGATTCATCCCGTCAATAGTAAAGAATGTTTCAGGAATAGTTAGAGTGGAAACAGCTCAGCTGAGGTTCATGTATGCTTTAGGTGAGCGAAACTTGGTGGTACGGCAAATCACAGCGTCAAAAATTAACCCACTCTTGTTTCCCGCGTTAATTGCAAACCCGCGCATCCGTTTAATGATCATGAGAAAAGTGGCGATGGAAACATGATTATTGAGGTTTAAAACAGAAATCGCTGTTTTCCTGGAACCGCTTTGAAATTAAGTTGTTTCACACACGGCACGGTAGTATCCGCTGTACAGGTTCGATGCAAGACTAATTGGATCAGAGGAGTCACGTACCAGTCTTGTACTGGGCTTTTCAAGTTTTCTGAGTACAGTTTCTTCGCTAGACATCTGCATGGATCCTTCGGGATTTCATGGACAATCAGTATCAGGTTGGGGACTTTCGAAACCACTTTGGCAAACGTCTAAATCAAGGCTTTCACAAAAAGATTGTCGTTTGAGCTGTTCGTATAGAATAGAGTAAACAGCATCACTCAACATTCTGAGGCATTGTCGGCAAATATTAGCATTAGGTTACTCAAATTCGAAATTCATATTATATATATACATATGTATATACATAACCAATACAGTAACTGGTCGTGAGATTCTGATTGTTGAACTTGGCGCCTAGATAGCTCAGGGGTTACAACCTCATGAAAATAAACAACCTAAACCATAACTAGCGTGCATTTTTAAAATCACTGACATTAATAGACCAACTCATAAAAATACTGAAATCACGATCCGAAGTCACTGTTTCTGGAGGAATTGTAAAAAGCTAAACTTAACGGAAATTCACGCGTTTGGCGCTAAACAGAGGAATGAGTGGGGTGATTTGAGGCGCTATCAAATCAATAGGAGCATACATGATTTTGTGTGAAAGTGTGAGTCTTCATCATGCTTAGTCATAAGATCAAGAACATATGAATCTCAGTTTGGCTGTTTTCACTCTGTAGCGTTTCTTCGACTTCTAAAACATCCGTCGCTATTGAAGTGAATCATGTATGGTAGTTTACATATTTCAGTTTTTAGCTGCTCATTCGTTTGCCCAATAACCTGAATGGCAAATCCGTCGGCAATGCGTCAATTGCGTTTACCGTACGCCACTGAAGTGCCCATTCGCCCGATTGCCCCATACACGACAGAAATCTCGAGTCGACGTTAAACACCAAATTTCACCGGTTATCCTGCCATCCCATCCTTCGTGCTGAACTGCAATGGTCACATTTCTGCGTTAACTATGTTCTTAGGTCTTTCTGATTTTCGTTACACTTATACAGTGTTGCGATTCTAATTACGCTATTAAATAACCATTTCTGCCCATTCCACGGAATTGCCCCACATGGTCGTGTGTTCTAATTTTTTACTGAACAGAATACGTATAACCAGGCTCCTGCTTCTGGTTTCTCAATGGGCTTACGTGCCCAATTGTCCGTTGGTATCGTAGTTACTATTTTGGACAAGGCATGATCAAATTGCTCTTTGAGAACCACGGCATCCGGGTATTAACGGTTGTGTTGCTTCGGTGCCACTCCGCCAAATTTTGTTTTGAATAAGTGGAGCTTACAATCAAACCGAATGCACCTTAACAGCGACTGCTCAGTTTATTAGGCAACGTCTGTAAGTTATTCACGCAAGGCAAACAAAACCAAAGGGAATAAACGAATCCTGTTGGAGATATTGCACGGCCAAATCTGTGAGTGGAAGGATTTAGGCTTTGTGATCACGTTACCTGAACAAGAGCGCCCTTTGACTGACTGCGCTACAATTCTGTCATTCTTACTTCGTTGTTTTGCTTTTGGATATTTGGTTCGATTATGTTCTCCGTTCGTCACTGCAATCGCTCGAAATTACTTTTGCTCAAAAACGGTATCGTTTCTTAACATGGACTGGGATCACGCGTTACTGCACCCCAAAGATCTTAAGCACCTAGAAGAGGCACTCGTACTGGCAGGCAGGCAGCTCTTAATTGCACCCTTCCGGCCATGATGTCCATTCCAGCATTGTTGAGTACCAACATCCGTTCTGTTCACAAAAACGGCGTACGTATCACTCGCACTTCAATCACCGATCCGTGTTCACACTTGTCATCCGCATACAAGAAACCTGGCTGAACCTGGATATCGCTGATTCACTCGTGTCGATAGACACCCTCGGACTTCTTTGGCAGGACAGAGTTTCAGATTAGAAGATTGGAGGCGATGTGGCAAAATAAATAAACTTCTTCTGGTCTGGCAAGTCCAAATTTATTCATACGTACTCGATAAAGGGAATTGGCTGTCTCGTGATACAGCGTTATCCTAGGTTTTCTCGGCATACCAGTACAATCATAACGAACATTCACTGAAATGCGACATTATTTTTTGTATGCAAAAGTCTATACAACACAATACAATTCATATTTTACCAGGTGATATCCACCCCAAGCACAGAAACCCCGTGGTCGGAACATTTGGGTCGCCTGCGCTGCAAAATACTGCTACCTCACTGGCAGCACGTGACAACATCCCTTAAGTGTATTTCCAAACTGTGGGATGGACTTCGACATGAGACAACTTTCAACTGGCGCCCAAAGCCAGATATCGCTTAGTTCAACTCGTGGACATCTAAGAGGCTACTTAACTAAGGGACACATCATTTTACGAATGATGATTTCACATAGGTTCCACTTTTGAGCAGATCCAGCATTCCTAAACTAATACAAGGCAGCAAAGTTTTGCATTCGTACACGTAACATTTGCGGATATTAATTTTAAATTATGGCAGCCTCAAGGCGTTCTGGATTAGGAAATGCATGGAAATGTTTCTAAAAAAGTGCGGGACTTCGGTAACGGTTGGAGCATGGGTTCTTCAGGAGTAAAAGGCTGTTTCAGGCGCCTCATGTCAGCCTTCTAATGTCAATCGCATGACTGACCGAAAGGTTAAATGGTTCAATGATAAGCGCCGAAATGCAAATCTGCTGGTGATTGCAAATGGTAAGTGGCCAGGTTGTAGAGGTATGAAGATAGCCTTTCTCTACGACCTAACACTAACAATCCTCGTAATTCTGATTAGAAAAAGTGGACTGTGGAGAATATTGACCGAAGAGACAAAGCATCGGACTGTCGGGTCATTATCCACAGAACAACCGGTCTAAGAGAATATGAAACGAAAAATAGATTGATACTAACAAAAACAGTCAGACCCTGGAAGCTTCGATTGAAGCGGGTACTGAGACAAGCAGAAATTAGACAGATGAGTCCTTGTAGTCAGTGTCAGATTCAGCACCCACTGCACCGATTCAAAAGTCACGCGCGTTATGCCCATCAATTTCGAAGGAGTGAGATCTAATGATGAGTAAGTTTGACCCTGACAGATGGGATACCGATAACTGTTATCAGCTGGAGTATATCGTCTTTATTAGGTTGTCCGTAATTGGTTTGAAAGAGCTGTCAAGCAAAATACAACAGATCAGTACAAACATTAAAAATTTATTTTATCGCTTATCGCCATTAAAAAGAATCCAATAAGAATTTTTTTACAGTAGAGACGAAATTCATACTTCACATATTAGAAGGGATGTGCATTTTCCATAGAGTACACGTTTATCTTGGTAATCAAAATCAAATAGCAAATTGTTGTAAACTCCTGAGTGAAGAAGTAAATCGGAAACTTAAGACCCAATATTCCGCTGCTAAAACATAGGCCACTGAGTTTAGGCAAAATGGAAAAACCAATCGTAAATGAATATGGCAAAACAATAATCCGTATTGGCTGCAAAAGATGCGAATTTATAGAACGAAAGGGACGAACTACAGAATTCAAAAAAATTCGAATTAGCAGATTATTGTCGTAATATCCTCGACACTTTACTTACATACATTCGTGAATAACATTTTTACAAAAACTTCAGATTCGAAGTGACTTCGGTGACCACTCTAGAAAAGACTGACCACATTTCTCGATGGTAACAATTAGCACCTAATGTCGTGTGAACGTGCATTCAATAACCACAACTATAAAATGTAATTGCCTGCGCCAAAGAATAAACCAAACAGGGTTCAAAATGTCAACAGCATAGGGCTTGTTCAAACGCTAGAATAACTGCGTGAAAGAATCAATCAATCGAAAATCAATAACCACTGAGGAAAATAAACCAGCTTAGCGCCTCAACGCCAATGCACAGAGGGGTACCAGTCGGATAAAACCAGGATATATGGCGCAATGCACTTTCCATTACATCATCACCCTACTAGTTTTCAGGTTGAGTCCGGGAGCACCGCGAAGGAGCAAAACAGGATGGCTCTTGCATCACCATCAGGACTGTGCAGAGCTAAACAGCAGGACAAGCTCCCACCGGGGGCTGCTTTTCTCACCATGTCATACATGCGATAGGAGGAATGTACGGTAAATGAGAGAATCGCGGAATGCAACGCCGAAATCATTTATTTATCGAAAGAACTGGAGCGAAAAATTATGACGGGCCTTACGGATGAAACCATTTCCAGATAATTCAATTATATTTGTTGCCCCACAAATACTAACGCCCAATGTTGTTCACAAATCGCACAGAATCATCAGGGATTGCATGTTATTAGGGATTTTTTCTTTGAAGTCGCTTTTCAATTAATCGACTGCTGCTATTTACATTTGAAAAAGAGAGGAGCTACCTATTTTCTCGACGTTCTACTTAGTTCACTTTAACTGATTCATTAAAGAAAGACGTCCTGGTCGACGGATGTTATCATCTGATCAAACCTTGTAAATGCCTTGAAAAGTTCATTAGTGACAGGATAAAGCTTCCACCATCGGACAGCACATTTGAATATTGAACAATCCGATTATAAACAAAAAGCTAACAACATATCCATACTTTTTTTGGAAATACATGCGCTAATTTCATTTACCTTAGCCCCAGGATGAGGGCCGCTTCTCTGCGTGTCATTTTGGGCTCGAATCCACCTCGGTAGTACTTCGAGGTTGTCTAAAACAAGAAACCCAAAAAATAAACTTCCATTAAGACATGGAAAGTTAGGTTTCCTACCACTGATTCTCCGTGACGGAATTTTTCACCAGAACGACGTCCTCCGTTCCTGCATCACTTTTTATGAGAACAAATGAGAATCGCTAACACAGAACAAGAATACACGAAACAGAGGCGAGCAAATGAACGTAATCTGAAAAATGTATTAAGGTCGGAGGGTGGTGCCTGAGGATAATTGTACAAAAACAATCATTCCAGAAAAAATAGATTGCTTCAGGTCAGTGGCGTTTGAGATCAGTTTCAACGAGCTTTCAGGTTATGTATCCCGCAAGAAAACCTCCGAATCTTAGGCAGAGTCCACCGATTGGGTGCCTACACCCGCATTAAAGACCTCAGTTTGCATCACATACTGAGAACGATAATTCCGAACTACAGCCATTCCCTTTTCGGTCTGCGTCTCAGGCGGGATTGTTGCTATTGAACACGTCTCTGGGTTACGGATAAGCTAAGTACTATTATTATTTGTAGTCAGTTGTGAATAAAATGGGTCCAGTTTCGCTGAATAAGCGGCAGTGTCGAGGGTGCGGTAGGTTTTCGCCTAGCAAGCGTTCTCCCAAAGAAATGCCACGAGTCCGCTGGTAGCACTGTAGCATAGCCAGCGCGAGCCAAAGGCAAATTAAGGCCATGGACGATCGTCGTGTTTCGCTGGCCTGACGAGGCTTTCCAGAAGAAGCGCATGAACTGTCCAAGCGACCATCAGCTCGTTTAGAACAACTGTACTCCGTCGCAGGTTGCGCTTGGTGGCGCAAAGGCCAGCAGTGCACCCACAAATACCAAGCCTACTCTGGGCTGGGTAACCGAGCAACACAACAGCTCACAATGTAAGCGACCATAAACCAGTCTGATGTTCCGACGAAACGTTTTACACTTTTTGCACACTCACAGAAATGATATTTCACCGCGCACAACTGTTGGTTTCATTGGATACTCATGTTACTCCCTGTCCCATCCAATGTCTTCACATTTATCAAGAATTTCGCTGGAGGAGGTTTTATCCTTGTTCTTTCGCGTTCTTTGGACAACAACCGAATGTCACAGAAACCGCTCCCAGCGGCTGCTCTTTGTCCACGATACACTTTTATGCTACCGTACAACGCAGCCGAATGTGACACTATGAATCAAAAACCATTATTTTCAAGCTGATACTCCAATCGTAAGCGCACGTACTCCCAGACCATACATAACTTATCTACCGAATCGCCAACGTTTACTTCCCAAAGTTTTATTTGGAGATTTGTCGGGAGCTTTAGTCTACCGAGGGAAAATCCGTGCGTCCGTTTCGAGGGCTTCGGCGAGCTTCCGAATTCCGCCAACTGGTACTCTTATTCGTCCTCGATGCTTCTCAAACTAGCTACATTTAACTTGCTGACCCTATTCACCGACATGTTATATCCGACAGACTTGCACTCAAGACCTCTAACCATCAGCTGATAGACGTCTACATGCAACTCTTCTATAGAGTCTCGTCTCCCCCTGGTATCTTGAGGTCACTAGTCTTGCTGGCCGTGATGCCGCTGTTAGCGAGAGAGCTGAGGCCGTAGCGCTTGGCTGGCTCCCAGTCAACAGCTGACTGTGCGTGATGAGAATCGGAAATTCGTATAAAGTAAGAAGTCGTTCCTCTGATAGACGCAATCTCAGTTCACACCCGTACGGAATCCGGCCCGGCGATGGTGAAATGAGTAAAGAGCGTGTAAACCCAGAAAGGTCAGAGGTTCGAATCCCAAATCCGCCAGTCATCCTGGTGGTCATTAGCTGTCGCGTGGTTCGTTACCGCACCTGACCCTACCAGAATCTCATCTGGTTTTATGTCACTGTATCAGAGTCGATTGCCTGTTGTCCCTCCTCCCGTGTAATGCGTGCAAGCAGGCTACGATGCGTGCGTGCTCCTTCGACTACATTCATGCTTTAATGTTGACACACAAAAGTTCAGATTTAATCAATGAGCACAATCAGAAGCCCCACGACATCTTATAAACAGCAGAGCGGGATGACATAGTAACTTAACAGGAGATGCGAATCCTAGGGTCAGTCGTGTCGTCGAACGAGGCGCATTTAGATGCTTCCTGTTACGACCCCCGTGGCTCAGAAAACGAAGAACAGTTGTTGGCTTTGTATCCAAAAAACTGACTGCCTCTAGCCAGTACGAAATTGAGTGATCGATAGACCCAGATCGACCACATCGCAAATGGCTACAAATAGTAAGAATGTATATATTACCGGCTATAATTGAGCACTCGCCTTAACTCCGACCACGCGTTAGTCTAAACGAAGCTGTTCATGTGTTCCCGTGGGCGTTCAAAACGCACAATGCAGTGTCAATCAAAATGCAATAAGCCCTCTGACTTGGCATCATCATCGTAATTGTTCAACGACCCGACTCGATTGCCCAGTTTCCGAGACGCGCTGGCTGAAAAGCTAGCGCTTCGCCTGACTAATAACATCGGTGAACATTGGTCAAGGGGGCCTTGAATTCTGTTGAATTAAAGAATTGTAGTCTGATTCGTAATGTTGTGACATCTTGAATGCTCCCTGAGTCTCCGCGCCTTCCTGATGCACGCCAGTCCATCTCGATTGGTAGCAGGACTAATGAGGCAACGAGGCAGGAATCCAAAACAAGCTTACGCAGTGTTCGGGAGATATGGTTTTCTTTGTGCATTAGAGGTGCGAAATGCTGCTGCCATGAGGAACCCCCGCAGGCTGTTTCGCCTCATCTGAGCTACCACTTGGAAAATATTATATCATCAAAACGATCCGTGAAGCCAGTGGTTCGGATGTTCATAATCAGCAGGGCCGTTTTGTTAGCTGGGCGGAACAATTGGAAGCAGCTTAGTTGGCCTCCAGCATCAGTTCCTAATAGTCACTGTCACAACGAGACTACACCTTGACGTGGTGTGACGGCTTGCGTGCCTCCATGATCCAACGAGCTATACAGGATGGCTTATCTCAAGCCGATGATCCGATCATGCCTAGAGGGTCAATGAGTAGAGGTTTGACGAATTAGTCTCCTGGTCCTCCAAGTCGGCGATCGATCTAAATTAGCGTCGGAAAAACGAGTGGAAGAATAGTCCATCCAAGTAGATGGGCTTCTACTCAGCCATGCCCCACTGACTTGCGGTCAGGTTCCTGTGAGAACCAAAGGTTTTGGTAGTGAACCCTAATCGTTTTTCTGTTTAGTGGCTGGACTCCCTAGCAGTACTCGTCCAACAATCTTCATGAGTTGCACGCCTACAAATAATTCAATACTGCATCGCTCGTCGAGTCACTCCAGAACACGTTCCTGGATCTGCTACCTTCTGAAACGGAGATCCGCAAGGATGCCACAAAAGGACAGGTCTTCGATGACCTTTCTCGGCTCTGTTTAAATGTGGAGAAAAGAAACTGGTCAAAGAAACTACGGTTTTGTTCAGGAATGTTTGGCGTTTCGAGCGGATTCTCTTTGCGGAGAGAATCGATTGTCGTCCTCATCTCTAAGAAAAGTTCCAGCAATGATTGCACTAATTACACTTTTCCCAGCCTGATACTGACAATGTTTACGCTGCTGACTTGTCATTGCTTTAAAGGTTGCATAGCACAAAGTAGGAGCAAATTGGTGCGGATCGGCCTGGGTTGCGCACTCGACGTAGGTACCTCGATCAGTTCTTTCCTCTGCGTCAGTTGTAGGAGCACTGTTCTGCTTCCCAAACGCCACCGACCTTCGTGCTGCTGAAAATTCTAGAATTGATGACCGACAATCTTTTACTTTTTTATTGTATCTCTTCTCGATTTACATCGAGTCTTGTGGAAGAAAGTTCCGTAGTTGTTACATCACAGATTGTGACTTGTAACAGCAGCGCACTTCCGAATACTTTGCACTCTCATAAGGATACCATATAACGAAATGACGATAATGAAACATAATAATAATACCAATTAGTTTTCCATTCTTTTCATTTAATACGCAATAGACATACAGTATTTCCGGAGGGAGGCTGCGATCATTAGAAAGTCCTCGATTGGGAAAGTGATCGACGGTGGGTGTTACAGAAGGAGAAGACGGAAAATCAACAACAACTTAGGACCAAAATATTGACGTTCGGAGTAGAAAACACAAGTGACGCTTCTGCTCACGTTGCGAGTACCGATACAAACATTCGCTGCGCAGCAAGCGATCACTACAGCTGTAGAATATCATTTTTCGAAAAATAGGCCTGTATAGTACACACTCATCTCAGCAGTTCATCACAACTTGGACTGCTTGAGACAGCAGCACAGTTGTAGCTCGTGCATCTGGACAAAAAAACTGCATACAGAGTAAGGCATAATGGCTAACCAGTCGCCAGTGTTGGTTAGTATTTGGCAAATCACCATAATCGTCGTTCAGCGTTAAACAGCAGGAAAAGCCTCACTGACCGCTGCCTTTCCCCACAGCTACACGGTTTTATAAAGACAGAGAATATCCAAGGGGAACAGAGGGTGGACCTACACATGCGGGAAATGATAGGGCACTGCCGTAGCCAACACACGGAACACAGTCTAATTGTACAAACGCACGTGTTTTCAATCATTCTGATTCGACAGAAAATGACAACACGATCGCCACTGTTCGCGGATCACCGCCATATCCTTCAGTCTCCAGCCAGCTAGTTGACGAATCTTTCGAGACACCAACATTACCTAAATTCGCTGTACATTTTCTCATTCCACGTTGCCACGTCATCTGCTGACCACATAGCTTTTACCACGCTGTGGAAGGAACCCAAAAATAGGGCATGGTATGGTATACGTGTGTTCACAATACGCAACACGTGACCCAATAAGCGCGGTCTACTAAGTTTCCCACGCTGATGTAAGGTATTCTGAGAGCCAACACCTAGTGTTAGATTCCTGACCTCCACATTACCCACCCGGTTGTTCCATTCAATCCTGGCAGTAATACGTAGACGTCAGTGGTCGAAAACCCCCAACCGACGAACATCTCCCGCACGTATGCATCTTGTCTCGCAACCATACAACAGAGCTGAGTCCACTGTTGCAAAGTACACATGACCTTTCAACTTCAATGAGATATCAGGCCAACTCCACAAGTGCTTCAGTCCAGCGTAAGCCGCCCGAGCCTTGGATATACGCGTGTTTACCTCTACTACCCAGCTACCATCTCTCGACAGGCAGCACCAAGGTAAAACGGTCCACAATCGTTAGTTCCTCTCCCCTCTGCGAGTCGACCTAAAAACGTTAGCGTGTGGCCAGCTAAACTGATCCTTGAAATGCTCTGCCCAACGGTCCAGTCCTTCCTGTCTACCATGGACGAGCTCTCCATTCATATCGCACACGACTTCATTAACCGAAGTTCGCCGCCAACCGCTGTCGCCTATAAGCTTAAACAGTCTTTGACTGTTACCTAAAGCGGACGCCACTTCCATCTCTTCGGCTACCTTAACCCACGAGTTTTCGCGATCATTCCTAAGGCTTGCCGTTAACTGAAGCTGCAATTGTCGACGCATTTTATTCACTTCCTTGCAGTTAGGCAGCTGGCGTTTTTGTACCATTAGACTTAGCGACGCTTGCGAGATCCAGTGTTCTTGATGAATGCTAGATCTAGGACCGCAGGCGAAATCTGCTGCCAAATGTATAGCCTGCTTAATTTGATCCCACTGATCGTCTACATTGCTATTGGTCGCAGTTCTTAGTTCCTCGGATAGTTTCTGTTCGTAGCTGTTGCGAACAGCTGAGTCAGACAAACGTTCGACAGCCAATCGGGGTTGTGGCCTGCGTCGATGGCCATTCAGCTGCAGCAGAAATCGCATTAGAACTAACGCATGGTCCGATTCGACGTACGTGGTCCAGTATGATCTACAGTTCTGGACAGAACCGCGCCAACGGTAGCTAACTGCGATATGGTCAATCTGACTCAAAGTACCTGTAGAGTTACAACGCCATGTCGCAGTGCGACGCGAACTGTATCGGAAATTCGTAGTAGATAGGAATAAATGGTTATCTGCACAGAATTGGAAAAGTCTTTCTTCGGTGTCTGGCAAGGTGCATCGCCCACCTAGACAGGATTCCGATGCACCAAGTTTTCCAACTTGTGCACTAAAATCACCTGCTACCACTACAATGTCTGAGCGTTTGCTCTTCCGAACAAGGATGACGAGGTCATCGTAAAACTCGTTCTTCTCCATGTCAGTGCTGCAGTCTGTTGGAGCGTATGCCGAGAAAACAAATAAACTGCGCTTAGCACTGCTATCCTTCCGGATGCGGACTCACCCCTGCAGTCTCACGGCGCACAAACGACTGTTAACTGGGATCCAGTCCAAAAGGGCTGCTTCAGCCTTCTCAATTAAGCCTATCCCTACACCGCGTTGACCCACAGCTTGAGCTGCTTCGTCTTCTGAAATATGCAGGAAATACCGTGACGAGACATTAGACGCAGTCAGTTTAATTACTCTACTGGAATCCTGAATTCGTGTTTCACTCACGCAGTAGACATCAATCGAAAGTGAGTCCACTGTCAGAGCCGAACAAACCTGTTGGGTAGCCTGCATTAAAATGCGCACATTGAAAGAACCGAGACTCACAGGCTGACGAGGCTTGAGAAAATGTGAGCTAACAGACTGAAAACCACCTACTACACTATTGGACAATAAACCGTTGCGAGTATCGGGCGTGTTATCAATGGAGATACTTTGGGTAGCCGAAGGGGCAAACAGATTGGATTGGAGACAGAAGAGACAGGTTGAATAAAAAAGAGGGAACTCTGGGTAGTAGCATTCTTATCCCTACCTACCCCACCAGCGCTCGATGCAATGAGCAGCGCGGTCTTGATTATCCTGTGAGACTAGCGATGCAGTATTGAATTATTTGTAGGCGTGCAACTCATGAAGATTGTTGGACGAGTACTGCTAGGGAGTCCAGCCACTAAACAGAAAAACGATTAGGGTTCACTACCAAAACCTTTGGTTCTCACAGGAACCTGACCGCAAGTCAGTGGGGCATGGCTGAGTAGAAGCCCATCTACTTGGATGGACTATTCTTCCACTCGTTTTTCCGACGCTAATTTAGATCGATCGCCGACTTGGAGGACCAGGAGACTAATTCGTCAAACCTCTACTCATTGACCCTCTAGGCATGATCGGATCATCGGCTTGAGATAAGCCATCCTGTATAGCTCGTTGGATCATGGAGGCACGCAAGCCGTCACACCACGTCAAGGTGTAGTCTCGTTGTGACGGTTTGGCGAATACAAAGTAGAATACCGAACTACGTTCAAAATTATTTAGTTGCAGTCAAAATGTCGCGAAAAACAGGAATTCTACCTGAAAAATTTCCTACTTTTTAACATACCGCTAGGTGAAATCACCGGGATGTCATTTTGAGTGCGGCATTCTTTCACCTGTTAAATGATCCACAGGAACCAGTGAATCCAGCGCCCCAGTAATAAAGGGTAAGTAGGAAAAAGGAGTCAGTTTTCAAGATGACAGCAGAGTTACGCAAACAGGCCCGAAGAAAGTAGTGAGAATCTTGAACCGAAATGACGATTACCGGAGGGCCAAATCATAAACCAACACGAAAATCTAACCTTATTTTGATTACTCATGAGTAGTAAATGGCTGATTGTACACTATTTGGCAAATGCTATCGCGTGGTAACTGCGCTTTATATCTGTAGTCCTCATACCGACATTGAAATTTCAATCTGAAGAGAATTACCGGATAACCTCACAGCTGTAGTGATACTGGCTAGCACTCGAAGATGCTGTTCAGCAACACAACCATACGGAGACAAAATTCACCTTGAAACATATATTGCTGATAGATCATTCGATCGGAAAAACTTCGTTTATTCAACACGCATGGGGCTCACGATACTAGCTTTATAAAAAATTCACCACAAAGTAAGATGATCATATATAAATTTACCGCACGATTTAGAAAGCAATAATACAAATCTATTAGAAAATCATCATCATCAGCGTTAATCACCAAGGCAAGCCTCATTGACCGCTGCCTTTCCCCACAGCTACACGGTTTTATAAAGACAGAGAATATCCAAGGGGAACAGAGGGTGGACCTACACATGCGGGAAATGATAAGGCACTGCTGTAGCCAACACACGGAACACAGTCTAATTGTACAAACGCACGTGTTTTCAATCATTCTGATTCGACTGAAAATGACAACACAATCGCCACTGTTCACGGTTCATTAGAAACTGAACAAAGAGCATATGAGTGGAAATGCAGGAAACGAAAAACTAAAACATTGGACAGCTGAAAGAAGAACAATAGGCAAAATATCGTGGATCCCAAATTCACTCCTAATTTGAATCAAATAATTCTTGGTGGACAGATTTTCGCTAAGATTCTAGCAGACTTCATTTCGTTACTACTCGTTGGACAGCAGGACAACATAGGTCGGCTTTTAATTTCTACAGTATTATCAGTGAACCAAACTATTCGGAAAATGGTTTGGAAATTCCTAGTCCACGTGCCAAACAGTAGTTAAAACCAGGAATTTTGGTTCACATATTGTTCAGTCGATGATACAACAGCGCAAAGTGGCACGGTGTCATGAGCACACTAGTAAGGAATTTTGGAATGAAATCCCGTGGCAGGGAGAAAAGCGTTGCCCAGGTGGAAGTTTCCCATTGAGCCAAATGTCAAAAACCCTGATTAACCGAAAATTAGCGGAGAACAATTACTTTGCAGCAGCGGTCAACCGACCGGAAAGTACATACTAGTGTGGACTTTGCATCCTGACATTGTTGCGTGTTAAGCCATCAGTGTTAGATTCCAGTACTGTTTTTTTCCGAATATCGTGGTAGGAAAAATAAGCCGAGTGTAAGACACATTAGTCAAGTGGAAAGAGATGGTCCCCCAAGGATGAACGTTGCAGAGCGAAAACCGTGGTCCGACCCGGGTTCGAACCGGGGACCTTCTGCGTGTAAAGCAGACGTGATAACCACTACACCATCGGACCACCGATGAGGGAGCCGGGACAACTAATAGCCCAAAGTTTGGGGATCAATTATTCAAGATGTATAGATGTAATGTAATTGATGTCCATCAGCAGATCCCCAGGATACCGCTTCGAGTGTCTCCTCACGTGAATACAGTCAACAGAGCCGGAAAAACCAATGGCAGGACCAAACCAGAATGGTGGATGGTAGGAAAAAGACAGAAGTCGAGGGTTTATTACATTTACGAAGAAAGAGCCTAAGCACAAATCTCGTCTCCCGGATACTAATGCTGATGTTTCCCAGTGGCATTCAGATACCGACAGTTCAAAGACAAGTGATGAAGTCACAGTGATAATTATGAGGCGAACAGTTACAGAAGACCAGAAGTACACTACTGCTACGGCGAAGGCGATAGGTGCAAACGGCAGTATGTTGAGTCGCTTTAATAGGTACGGTCCATGTGTATCGCTTTCCTCGACATCAAAGTTCGAGTTTGCACTGCTAGCTATTACTCCTTCATCGGTCATGATTACTGTGCTGAAATGTATGCACCTTCGATGCCACAATCCCACAAATATAATTTGTCGCTGAGAATTACAAACAAGTATTGAAAGAGACTAAGAATTGTTTTCCATTAACAAGTTAGTGGTTTTCCCAGCTCCATGACCCATATTGCTTATACAGCTTGTTTCCTGTTTTAAAACAAAACGACTCTGGTTCATTCCCTAACGTTAATTGAGGACGGTTCTAGGCTGACCCGTAAGGGTCCATCATCACCTCTTTTATTCAACCTGTCTCTTCTGTCTCCAATCCAATCTGTTTGCCCCTTCGGCTACCCAAAGTATCTCCATTGATAACACGCCCGATACTCGCAACGGTTTATTGTCAAATAGTGTAGTAGGTGGTTTTCAGTCTGTTAGCTCACATTTTCTCAAGCCTCGTCAGCCTGTGAGTCTCGGTTCTTTCAATGTGCGCATTTTAATGCAGGCTACCCAACAGGTTTGTTCGGCTCTGACAGTGGACTCACTTTCGATTGATGTCTACTGCGTGAGTGAAACACGAATTCAGGATTCCAGTAGAGTAATTAAACTGACTGCGTCTAATGTCTCGTCACGGTATTTCCTGCACATTTCAGAAGACGAAGCAGCTCAAGCTGTGGGTCAACGCGGTGTAGGGATAGGCTTAATTGAGAAGGCTGAAGCAGCCCTTTTGGACTGGATCCCAGTTAACAGTCGTTTGTGCGCCGTGAGACTGCAGGGGTTAGTCCGCATCCGGAAGGATAGTAGTGCTAAGCGCAGTTTATTTGTTTTCTCGGCACACGCTCCAACAGACTGCAGCACTGACATGGAGAAGAACGAGTTTTACGATGACCTCGTCATTCTTGTTCGGAAGAGCAAACGCTCAGACATTGTAGTGGTAGCAGGTGATTTTAGTGCACAAGTTGGAAAACTTGGTGCATCGGAATCCTGTCTAGGTAGGCGATGCGCCTTGTCTGCTCAGCGAACAGATAACGGGAAAAGACTTCTCCAGTTTTGTGCAGACAATCGTTTATTCTTATCTACTACGAATTTCCGATACAGTTCGCGTCGCACACCGACATGGCGCTCTTACTAGACAGGTGGTCTGAGTCGGGTTGGCCCTATTGCAGTTACCTACCGTTCGCGTGGTTATGTCAGAGTACTTCAAGGATTAGCTTGGCTGGCCACACGCTAACGTTTTCAGGTCGACTCGCAGAGGGGAGAGGAACTAACGATTGTGGACCGTTTTACCTTGGTGCTGCGTGTCGAACGATGGTAGCTGGGCTGATGCAAACACGCGTATATCCAAGGCTCGGGCGGCTTACGCTGGACTGAAGCACTTGTGGAGTTGGCCTGATATCTCATTGAAGTTGAAAGGTCATGTGTACTTTGCAACAGTGGGCTCAGCTCTGTTGTATGGTTGCGAGACAAGATGCATACGTGCGGGAGATGTTCGTCGGTTGGGGGTTTTCGACCACTGACGTCTACGTATTACTGCCAGGATTGAATGGAACAACCGGGTGGGTAATGTGGAGGTCAGGAATCTAACACTAGGTGTTGGCTCTCAGAATACCTTACATCAGCGTGGGAAACTTAGTAGACCGCGCTTATTGGGTCACGTGTTGCGTATTGTGAACACACGTATACCATACCATGCCCTATTTTTGGGTTCCTTCCACAGCGTGGTAAAAGCTATGTGGTCAGCAGATGACGTGGCAACGTGGAATGAAAAAATATACAGCGAATTTAGGTAAAGTATGTGTCTCACGTCTTGTTGGTTGGGGTCCGAAAGACCCGCCAACTAGTAAGTCTACTTTCTTTTCCCCTTGGATAGTCACCTTTTGAAGATACATTTAACCTTGGGGAAAAGACTGGTCAATGAGGCTTGCTTTGTTGTTTAACGCTGAACGATGATGATGATGACGATGACGATAGCTGTTTGGTGGCCGAACCTAGTTTTTCCAGGGGTGAAACTGGATGACGTGGATAGATTTAGTTAGTCTTATCTCACCCGGTGAACGTATATCGGATGAGGCTTCTTCACACATACAAGGGGCTCGATTCGCATTCATCATATTCGGCATCCGTGACGTCACATCTGGTTATCGACGGGAGGTGAGGTATAATGAATGAAGTCGGTACTGTTGTCAGGCTCCGAAATAGGGCCATTGAGAGTAGATCTGTAAATTTTCTCGGTGTTCAAACACCGTCATCTTCCTGTTGCTGGCCGAATATAGGGAGATAACTCTGCGAGCAGCTCAGATGTCAGGCCTAAGGCTCGGGTTCCTAGAATTCAATCCTTAGAATGGATACTGAATTAGAACAGGTTAGATTGCTTGAGACAGGTTCCGCGCATTCCCGGAAGACGACTACCACGTCTTGCACTGTTGTCCGAGGCAAGTAATGATTTGGAGATGGTTCGAGATGGCCAGTCGATGACATGGGGAACAGCATGAAAACTGTAACCAGTGGGCTGTTTCATGTAGGTGCAGTTATACAATCGAGTTGGGGCTCACGAGATCACGCGAAGCGAGGGCTGGAGACAATAAGTGGTGTGGCTCGTGCCGCAATCTGGTGTTCTTGCATTCGAAACCTTTCTTCTTCCGTATAGTTCTCGAACTTATGTTGTAGCTGATCTCGCATCATTCGTCATTTTCTTTTTGTGAGGCGCTAACCAAGATAAGATCACGCTGGTCGAAGGTTATTGGTTTTACAAACAGCAGAAGTTAACTAACATTTTGCAGATTTTAACGCACATTACGTGTCAACTGTATAACATAGTTGTGGAATGACGGTGGGAACCAGAATCCTACAGTGCAAGAATCTGGCTATAAAGTCATCAAAACCGAAAATCCGTGATCTGCTCTGACCTAATCTGAAGGCGCCAACTACCAACAATGAAAACGCTATTCTGCTTTCCTGCCTAAAAAGCAAGTAGGGATCCTGAATAGCCGTCATCCCTGTACTGGCTGAGAAGCGTCTTATTTGATTCACCCGAGTCATTTCAATGCGACAAACGGATTTTGCGAAGGTAGTTGACGGGCCGCACTGTTTTGCCGGTATAACTACGGTCACGCAAAAAAACAGCATTGGCTGGTTTTAGGAAGAATCACTGAAGAACGGCAAAATTAAGAACAATCAGTAAATTAAACACAGCACTCATAAAAATGTCGAAAAAGCAATTTTCAATTAGACCTAGAATGTGAGATTGATCTATTTCCCAAATCACCTTTTAAAGACCAGTGAAATAAAAGTGCAACATGAACAAAAGTGAATATTCGGAGCAAGAAAGGTGAACGACATTGAAATGCGTAAAAAACATTACACTTCTAAATGTAAAAAACGCTGATTCTTTATTTATCCACTTACGAATCCGGCAATTCTCGCCAAATCAGGTATTTTTGTTACTTTCAACTGCCTAGTAATGTACCGGCCTTAAATGTAAGATAGTTTTTTGTGGGGAACTTACCTGCGAGACCCACGGCAATTAAGCCTAATCCGAGCAATACTGGAGAAGACTAAATAACGGCGACATTACCACGCCGAAGAGTAGCTCACCATTTCCAATTACCCTCAGCAGTGTGACCTTGACCTCGCTGTTCCAGTTCCAGTTCCAATTAGATTGCGAGACTACAGGACGAAATTCCTGATGGTCCAACGTCTTGCTCCGGGAGCTCCTTAGATCAGACGGTGGAAACCTTTATCAGTTCCTACAAGGGGCGTAACAATTAATGAGATGCTTTCACCTCGACCATCTCTTCAGCCCCACAATTTTCAAACTGGCCTCTCCAAACACAAACAGCCACTCATTGTCTTATCTCCCCTTGAATTTCCTCACTGATACCACCTCGACCACTTCCTCCGGTAGCTTGTTCCAGCCATTCACCACTGCTCTGGAAACGATTCGCCCCTCAATCCGGTGGTTACATCTCGCGCAATTTTTTTCCCTTCCCTCTCAGTTTTTCATTCCCCTTATATTTAAATGGGTTCTGAATTGACCCCGTATCCCGTCCAGACCCACAACGATCCTGAACGAATGCATTAAGTTGCCTCTCTCCTACGTCCTTCCAAAGAGCACGAGCCAAGCGCTCTCCGCCTCTGGACATAGCATTTCAAGTGCGGTCTGACAAATTCCTTGAACATCGGCAGAAGAAATTAAGGCCTCCTAGATCCTACAGCCTTTTTAATTGGGCGTAAGGCGAACCATACCTTCTGGACCACCTTCTAACATTTCAACCTAGGTTTGAATTCCGAACTCAGAACTATTCCAGGGTCCCATGTTTACTGCGTCTGGTCCAAAGCGACCTGATGCCTTGGTGAACCCGTGTAGTGAGGGGGAATTTTTTCTCCTCACATCAACCTCTGACAGTTGTCCAAGTTCAACGGAAGACCCGACCTCACCAACCACTGACAAACTTTATCTAGATCCATTTGAATATCCCCAGCGTCTGCTGTCCCTAATATTTTGATGTCGTCAGCAAACATGAGACAGATTTTCCAGACCATTGGCTATGTCAATGGCATTTATCAGGAAGAGCATTGACCCCATGACAGACCACCGAGGCACCACGCTGTATAGCAGTCTTATCCGATAGACACCGCTCGACTCACCCTGAAAGACCTATCCTACAGACTTTGTGATATCCAGCCGTTCTCCTTAGATTTCACCATGAGAGCCATCACTTCTTGGTTAAGGAGGCTATAGCTCATGGAATCAAAGTCCAGAGAGCAGATATCTACTCGCTCACCCCTGTCAATTCCACTTGTTACTTCGTCTAGGAGGCCTATCAATCTGGTCAAACAGGAACGTTTGTCCCCAAAACCATGTTGCTGCGCCATCATCAAATTGTTGATCCCCTAGGTGATGAATTATCCTGTCACAAAAGGCTCTTTCAAGAGTTTCCTGCACAATGGATGTCAGACTCACCGGCCTATAGCGTCCACAGCTATCTCTGTTCCCGTCTTTATGCACCGGTATGACTGTCGACGTCAGCCAGTTGGCCGGGGGCCACTCTTCGGTAAGCAATGCATTGACGAGCTGGGTACAAGGCTTCGCTAGGACCACCGCCAGCGGCTTTAGACCGCTCCTTCAGGCATCTCCACCATGAGGCTGACGGGACTTAGTGTTTGTCCCTGCACCCCTTTTGTCCCGCCTGTATACTGCCTGGAGAAACTCCAACAAAAATGGCTTCCTCCTGACTGCCGGTCGATCTAATTCCCTGGTGGTGTTTAAATCCACCCATGGCCTATCACAAAGCTGCCATAGACTGAACAGAATTATAATATGCCTTGGATTGGTGTTAGCGGCCCCGGAGATCCGCTTCTCGCAGGCAGCTTGGTACCGCCATAGGATGCGTGGCGTCCTCTTTCTGTCCGCTATGTGTTTCAGACAATCTCGGTGTACAACCGTTGTTAAAACTCATAGAAACATTGTGGTTCCGCTTCCTGGTTGTCATGATCCTACCCCTCCGGCATGGCGGTAGCCCCTTTCGTTTGATCCTCTGGAGTGGTGCAACTAGGTATGTTAGTTCTAACAGGTTGTTCCTAATCGTCTCCCAGCGACGATCCACACAGTTTCCACCCCCTTCCATCTCTCACCGAGTCTGGAGACCTGAGGCGAGCAGTCAAGTTTTTCCATTCCTGAGAAGTTCCTGCCATATTTTTTGAAGGCTCCCATTCCCTGCAGACTCAGTCGCATGCGGATTGCGGCTTGGTCGCTCCTACCCATCCGCTTTTCCAACTCAAGGCTCCCCATGTCGTTCGGTGTTCTCACTAGCACCAAGTCGATGGCTGAAGATACGCCGCCTAATCTCTATCAAGTCACTTGGGTAACGCGCTGAACCCTCCCATTCATATGCACGAACTGCATAAGCTGTTGCCCAAGAGTGCCTTCCGGGGTATCGCGCCAATCCATTCCATCAGAGAGGCTTTAAAATCTCCCAATATGAGAAGGTTTCCCACAGACCCTGCAACCACATTGAGACTGAGAAACTGTCCCCCGTCCTCCGCTGACGTCGGCCCCGGGCTTCGGTACACTCCTTCAACTGAGGCCCCGGAACAGCCTTTTGTGATGTTGGCCACCAGAGTCTGTACGTTTGCGGTATTCAGTCTATGGTCCTTCTGTGCATCGCACTTTTCAGCCATCAGGATCAGTGTTCCCTCTCCCGTGCTTCCATCTCCTCTATTAACCCTAAAAAATGAGGAATCCCGCGCTATTAGTTCATTGTCCCCTTTCCCCGGTTGCAACCAGGTCTCATCTGCATCCAGAGTGCTGAGTTGTAACACCGGCCACTTATCATCTACACTTGCAGAATTTGTGTAGGCCACCGCTATAACTCCCCCCTCGCCGTCTTTTGGCCACTGAGCGGGTGGCGTTGACGCATGCTCGGCACACTTGTTTTGAAGTGGGTCCACCTTGAGGAATCTGCAAAAATATTTGTGCAAGGATCCTCTTGAGGAACTGAAATGGGAATTATGAGGTGAAAATGCCGGAAAGCGAAGACAAGCACGACATGGCTGTCTGTAATATTGCCGGGATGTGATTTACGTCGGGTGGGATATATCGCGAAGCCAAGTGGTGGCTCCGGCTTTCTTACCATTCCGATTGCATCCAGGCATGTAATCCGTTAAAACTATTTCGATTGTGATTGCAACATTGACTTCCAGATTCGAAATCCAATGAATGAAACACTGAGAATGAAAACGAGAAAGACAAGAGAAACTGCATTGTGTCAGTTGATATGTGCTTTGGTGATTTCTGATCTCCGGTGAGAAATACTCTGGCGGGCCATGGTGGGCATATCCGAAAACCTGCCGTGGGTTGCTGACAGATAGTAAGCGACCATAGGCGTGTGTGGTTGAATCACAGGGGTGGCAATGGGATTCCGCGTACCATGTAAGGAAGGAATTGGCTTCTCGGGTACAACACCAGTGCTAGTGCAAAACCCACACTCAGTCTGACAAACAAACGGTGAGCTGTGGTGTGGGACTACCACTTTTGCAGGGCCAGGTACGGGAATGTGCGGTAAAAACCCAGTAATAAGGGTAACTCATCTTCACTGTCCAAAGTTCATGTTGCCGAGGTCGTGAATTTGGACTGATAAGTTCTTTTATTTTCTCCTATTGGAGTAGTGGCTGAGCCTACACAGGAGCTTCCCCCAGTTCATCCGCTTAGCCATAATTTTACTCGTTGAAGTATGTTTCCAGTTTCTAGGAAAGGTCTGAATTCCCGAAAGTCGGGCAACACCAGAAGCTGTATGCCACCATCAAAGTGAGTGTCTCCGAGGGGAGTCAAATATGGGAACAAGGGAAATCAAACTTACACAGAGGAAGGCAGATATAGCTGGTTGCCTTTGTGAACTTTGATTGTCCATGTAGTTTACGCCGTCCGCAAACATGTCAGACTATTTCAAGCGAAAATATTTTCGGAGAATTCAGGGGGCGATGCGGGGCTGAAAGGTATGAGACATGATGGAAAAAGAATTTCTACCCAAGCCGTAGTACGGAGAATTAATGAAATATTTATTACTAGCGCACTGCGGATAACCGAGCTGGTTTGATTTTTGTTGACCAATACTCGATAACGGAACTACAAAAGGCTCCAACCATTTTATCGAATTTGGAGAAAAAATCGTTCTAATGCGGCCAGGTAACGGAGTCAAATATTTGTGGTGCCTTTAGGCACTTCCATTACGGTTCTCTCTCATAGGCATCGCCATCTGTCACTGAAGTGATGCTCATCTCACTGGCTTTGGGTAATGAACGAAATTTCATCTGAAGGAGAACAACAAGTCCAGAATATTTGCAATCCACCTAGGTTTCTTTATATGTTCGCATTACCTCTAGTTACTAATGCTTATGATGACGTTATGCGAGGCGCTGGGATCAGATGTGATAGCCAACGTATGCAAAAAAGACTGGAAACCATAATTACAGTAGAAGGTAGATGATCCGGTGCAAAATGAAACGAATCATTTGTGGAGCCCATGTATTCCAGGTCTCCCTAGGAGCCGGTAGCTGCAGGAAATAGGTGTTTTCTTATCTCCTGTTTATTGTGATAACCATAAGAATTCGTGATTCATGCAGTGTAGAGATTGCTCGATGGTGTTAGCAGAAATTGGTTGCTTCATGAAGACGTCTGCACTAACGGGGATTGCAAAGGCTTGTAGCTCAGCCAAGGAGTAGTTATGAGCGTCAGAAGATCCCGACGACTATTTATCAGTTAAGGAAATGAAGCCGGTGTTGAGAAAGAGTGCAGGACACCTCACAAAATTGACTTCGTTCGCTTAAAACCTTGGGTTAATATGTAGAACAGAGTAAGTATTTTTTATCGGCACCTCTGTATGAGAAGTTACTAGAAGCTGTGTTTCCTTCGATCGGTGAGATGAAGGAGAGGTATATATGCATTTCTTTGGACTAGAGGCAAATATTGCGCTGGATCTGGGCAAGGATGAAGGGAGTAAACATCAGCTGTTGTGAGGTTGCCTGCGGTTTAGGTGAGAGGGGTCTTATATGATTCGCTTTCCTAATAATGGTGATAACATATTTCTTGATTTGCAACAGACGTGTTTAGGCAAGATAAAATTCTTACCAAAAAAGAGCAAAAGGCATGCAAAAAACAAAGACGACATGGGGATATGCGTTCTTCTTTGAAAACTAGGGTTCTGGAATCAAGACCATTATCTGGGAGTGGCACGCCAGGCACAAATTTGCCGATCTCAAATCCGAGGTAGACAAATCGATGAAAGTGATTATACAAGATTTTTTCACTAGGTTTTGTGGCAGACTGCGGGTTATTCCCATTTTGAATGCATCAAGGGTGCCTATGGGACGGCGGCAAGTGTCGGGAAAACGCCGAGATGCTTGAAACTCAAAGAGGCCATATGGTGAACAGGAAAGCGGAGTTGAAACAAAGGGGTAAATATAGAAGTTACAACTGTAAGAAAATTGGTCAAAGCCAGAGTGGATGTCATGTGGGTTGAGTACGACTGACAACAATAAAAGACCGGTGTGCTGCTGATTACGAAGTCCAAGGAGAGCAGTCAGGATTATGCCAGACTATTTGACGGACAAAATGTTATGGACAATTGTGCACGGTCACATTGTCGAAATTTAGAAAATGCTCAATGAGCCCATATGCTTCTGGCGGTGAAGCAAAAGTACTTACCAAGTTTATTGGCCATGAATTTTCTCCATGCCTATTTTTTGGTGTTAGGGGTTTTGGTTTCAGCCGGCTTTAAAGACGGGAAATTTGAAGAGGTGCTCCAGCCATTCCAGTAGCAGATGTAACCAGGATTTCAGCCGGTGGTAGTGACATCCAAGGCGACCAGCAGCGTGATTTGGGTTGTCTTTGCTTTGAACGGGCGGCCACTGGAGTGACAGATCTGACAAGAGGCGTCGTAGCAGGACTGATTAGATAGTGCAAGGGCGAAGGTGGGATTCGTCAGCTACAATTTTTTTGTTGCACCTGCACGTTCTGTTACTGGGTGAACAAAACTGTAGTCTTTGGCGGGTCTGAAGAAGAACTAGAGAAGGGAAGCCTTCCTTTGAAATTTGTTCTAAACGGTGTTAAGGTGAGCAAACAGAGTGCCCATAAAATGTATGTCGGCAAGCAGTTCAGCGGTAGGTGGAGGCGGTAACATTAAGCTCACTGATAGTGCTTCAAGGTTTAGGCGCTTCATAAGTTGGAAGGAAAGTCGGAGTCCTCCGGTGACGGAGGTGTATGTTATGAACCCACACATCTGCTAACGATGTATAGAATGCATGAGATTGTCAACCCTAGACTGCATGGTTCCTATTAGTAGGCCGCCTCCGAGCTGACGCATAATGTCCCTGAAAGCACTGTTTGCAATGGTCTGATGCTAAAGTTAGCATAGCGGTTAAAAATAGTCATTTTTTCATGCTTGTGGAACTATTATGGTTCACGGGACTATTGTACATATGACAATGTAATCAGTTATGAGCAATGGTGCCACTGATTTGGAAGGAACAACATCGAAATGACCAGAACCGCGGATGGTAAAATAGGCCATATTCGAAGACGAGAGTTTCCGCGGAATTTCGTAAAACAGCGTAAAGGGAGAAGCATGAGAAGTCTGAGATGACCATCTTACATTTGAACAGGATGATATCTACCTCCACCACCTGGAATTTTCTGTAAGCATAGTTGATTAAGAAGAAGATAAATTATAACATTTGCACTAAACGTCATCATGTATGCCAGACGTGCGTTTGGGGGTCAGGAGAAGGTTAAAAACCAGAGGGGTGTTGCGGTTGGATTTATGTAGACAGTCCAATGTGCTGCTAACCCAGATCATCCCAAAACTCTGTCAATCGTTTATCCATTAAACGAAGGAGGTGTGAATTTCTTTCGTTTGCAGGGGCAGGATCGAGTCGACGGCATACACATCCGCTGTTGAAATTGGCCCAGGCATTCATAGCACGATTTAGCCTATGTTGCTGCGTTTAAAAAGAGCCCTTTAGAATTTTTTTCCAACAAAGGGGTGTTTGGGCCCATATAGTTAATTTTCATAGTTCTTTCGATTCACCATAATTTTACGCGTGATGTAATTTTCGCCAATGCTGGGTGTAGCTTGCTTTCTCTACTTTCAGAAGCAAACTGCGGTCATCAGGGTTTTTAATTGTACTGATTAAAGAAAACCAATGTGCAGATAAGCAAACAGGGAGAATGGCGGCTTATGCTCTGGATCCCAACCATGTGCGTATGGTTTAGCCATCTCCAACGCCGTAACTTATCTTTCTGTAAGGAATGACACTTGAAACCTACCAGTCGTGCAAGCCGATCAAGTGGCCTGTTTGATATCAGCGGTTTCGCAAAGCGCTACAATGAACGTTCCAGGAACGGACAGAACTGACGATGCTTACGTGAGTGAGAATCAAGGTTGGCAGGTGGGAAGAGTGGAGGAAACCTGTAAGTGTTTGCCCAGGATTAAAAAGTCTGCGACGAGAGAAAGTGGTACCGGTTAACCCCTTCATTGCATCTGAAATGTTTCTGCCATCAGAGCAAATAAAATATAATGGATTCTACGACGAAAGGATTCAGTAATAAGACCAATATAACGATAAATTCATCGAGGTAATACCTGCCCGAGAATCCGGCATCCTTCTGTTATCACAAAATGCAATATTACGGGGTGATGTCGACTGAGTTCAAAGTCCTGAAGAGTTTTCTGTCACCAAAGCCTCAAACTTCGAACTCCTAAGTCTCCGGGCGACAGATGTGGTGCTTGTGAATCAGTTACTTCAACGGCCTCCAAGCTTCCTTCTTAAGGGGGATGCTAGACGACGTTAGGAGTTGAAGCCGTGATTTCCCCGAAGAGAGATATTTAACAATAAGGAGTTGGCCCGAAATCCCTTCCTGATTTGCCACTTGTGACTACTAGCTTGTGTTTTCAAGAGCGGTAAGAAGTTTAACTTCTGAATACAGGGTCTGAAAGGCAGCCGCTACCGGCGAGGATACCACTGAAGAATACCAAATGTGCTTTCATACACCGAACCCAAAGAGGTCCATGACTCAACAACACATCGTTCCCTATAACTTTGGTTTGGTTATATCCCCATGAGCTGCCTCTTAAATGAATGACGAATATTTTCAATCGTCAGTCTGTCAAACTGTTTCATGTTACAGCAGATTATGGAAGAATGAAGCAGAAGGGATCTGACGCGTATTTTGAAGAGTCAGTTTCCCCTTGTTCAACGCAAAGAATCTATTTAGCAACCCAAAGTTTTATTGGATTTCGCGGGTCAAAAATGTGCTTATTCCGGAAGTGTGAGGCCGCAGGGGCAGTTTAGACTTTAATCTGGACCCCATTGTTAGTGGAGATGGTTTGAAGCCTCTCTGCGGACAAGGCGCAATTGTGGCAGACCGATGAGCTTTCTTTGAATGCAAAAATCGTCATCCATTCGTTGGCCGAGTGATGAGATTTCGGGTCGGGTCTATCGCGTGCCGCCTCTATACTACCTGTTGAAGTGACAGGAAGCAACTTGGGGCGGTAAAAGTGAACTGACAAACACTTGGAGCAACAAAGGTTCCCTCCATGGTTTTGAGGCCTGGTAAGCTAAAATTATAGTTAATTGCATCAGTTATGGAAAGGAAATAGCTGTGAAAATGACCTGCGTTTAATATCAATATTAGCCCCAATTAATATGCTATTTTAGACGCGATGTACCAGAAGATCTCGGAAAGCGTAGGCTTTGTTGACTTGCGGAGATATATGAGGCAGCCCAGGGGCGATCTGGAAGTTCTAGAGTGATTATTGAGCTGAAGTCAGCACCATAGAATGACGTACGGGGATTGTCGAGTCGTGGCGGGTGACGTAAGCGTGGTCCCTAGGTCAACAGTTATCACTATCATTCGTATTTCTGACTGTCGTAAAGTGGTACTTGGTTTGCGAGCGCCACTGCGACCATAGTGACCAGTGAGGGCTGGATGCCGCACACCGTTTGGGGGCGGCCTTTGGAAGCAAGAACGAAGGCGTGTAATATCTACATGCACAGAAGCTACCGATAGGTTTTGAGAAGGTGCAAAGGAGGAGGACAGAGGGGTGCAAGGTTTGGACCAAGGGGAAAGTGGGTTAACCTGAGTGGAGTCGGGGACGAAGGTTTGACCACCAATGGAGAGCATAGTTGTCAAATATGATATTCTCAGATGTACCAGTTGTGGATGTGTAGGGGGATGAGCGGAGTGGGGGTAGGGAGAAGGTAACTATTCTTCTGCGACCAGGTACCAAACGGTGGAGGATAAGAGGTAACCTGCGTGGTTAAAGGAACGGAGTGTGAATTTTGTAACCTACACAGTGGGGGTTGGTGGAAGGCCGATGGAAAAAATGGTGTAGGCTGACAGCCCATCATGAGTGGGAGCTTTGAAGCCAAAGGAGGTGGAGCCACAGCAGTACCTCTTTCGGGAGGTAGAATCCGAAATGTATATATACAGAAGAAGAATTGGGATGTTGGAGCGGCTAAGGCTACAGCCGTGGTGGCCAATGATGACCTTTTGCAGGGGAGGCGCTTGCATGTGTTAACGGTGACTGCGCTCGGTTCTGTAATTTTATTTTCTCCCGAGGTATACAGGAATACAAAGCTGATTCAAGTGTACCCAATGGAGATAAAACGGTCGTACTGCATTTTGGTGGTGGTGACTCAGGCGCAATATTTGGCCTGTAGCCAGGAGGAGGGAATTAACGTAAGTTTCAGGAAGTAGGCGATCATGCTAGTACTGATTTGTGTTGCTACATAGAACAGCTAAGTAAAAGGGTAGGTTGTTCCAGATTCGGGTTCTGCGGCACTCGGGATGCCACTTCTCCAAAGAAAGCTCAGTGTTAGACAATTTGGCGCATTCAGAGGGGAGATAACCTGGAGTAGGATGAAGAGACATGGGAGCGTGTGGTGTATTGTGAGGGTTAGGTTGATAACAGCACTGAGATTTAAGAGCAAATCACGCGGACGCGGACACTGGGAAGACCATTAGAGGTGCCAGCAATGCAGTCAGATAGTCAGGGTGAGGTAGTCCACTGAAAGAAAAGCAATATTCTAAGTTACATCCATTAGAGCGGTTCGTTATGGAGATTGCAGAGCCCAGCTGGTGAGGAAGTGATTAGTATTTGGGTAGTCGAAGGTAATGGAGTTGGAGTACTCAAGGTGTATCTAAGTGGCCCGAAAACAGTGATCCTGGGGTTTTCCAAAGTGCCTTGATGCAGAGAGGAGAGTTATCTTCCGACGTTGAAGCTCTGGGTAGATTGTTGTTGGTAGTTGGTGCCATTTGGAGGAACTGGGGCCCTCCGTTAGTGAAGACGGAAATGCAATGGGTAATGGTGCTTTTCTTTGACGCTCCCGAGTCTTTTGGGGGCAAATTATCTTTTGTAGGGTGAATTGTGTCTAACCCGGGGGGCGAGACTAATATATTCGATAAACTTGGAAGGTCATGGGAGTAATAAGAAGTAGGCTGGAGGTAATCTGTAATGAAAACGTTATTGGGGTTTTCAACAAGAAGGGATAGTCCCGGGGTGAAATGGAAGAAAAATCCATTCTGAATAGACGTGTTGAGCAGCTGGATCAATGAATTTACTCAGATTAAACTTTTCTCGTTCTGGAAGATAACGGTTTTGCCCCTCTGGGGTTTAGTTAGTGGACAGAGTTTCTGAGCGAGAAGCTCCTGGAGCAATTCATCTAAACAGCCAACGGAAGTACCCTGGTTTATTTTTGAGTAACGCTGTGTATCAGTGGCTTCAGATGTAACGAAGGGTGGTGTCGTTCGTTTGGTGGTGGGGTGGGGCACAAGGAAGAAGTCAGATGAAGACAGGTTAACGTTAGTAGTTCTAGAGGTATGTTAGACCGCGTCGGCGGTGAAATCTTTAATAGACCGTAAACTGTAAGGGAACTACCACCTGGCGGCTGAAGGGATGCCAGTGGTATCGGGTCAATTCTAAATCGCCGGACCAACCCCATTTCCAGAAGCGTTTTGTCGTCCAGTGCTTTAATTATTGTACAGCTGGCACTCCTAGCAATGACCTGCAAACCGTTGATGAATGCTATGGCTGTAAGCTAATCTGAGAGTTGTAAGAGTACGAATCATTTATGAAGCTGCCAACTATTTTGCAATCTGATGCATTTATGCCGGCGGTTGGACTGCTGCATAAATTAAAAGTGCGGTACATCGTTCCCCGCTGTGAGTTTTCTCGCTATTGTCTTTGCAATTTAGAATGTTATTGTAGTATTTTTAGCATATTTAGAACCGTTTTCTTAGTTGAAAATATTCCCCAAATTTTTTTGACCATTAACCTCTGACCTCATCCTTCGCTGACCCTTCTGTCAATATTTGCTTCAAGCTTGGACCGTCACTTATTCAACTTCCACCTGGACCTATATTAAGGGTCTTTATGCTGCTAACCACATATTCCGATCGTCTATCGATCTACTTTTAAGAGCAATTTAGCCAATTAGTCTGTCGGTTTAACTTCTCACCTTCACGCTTCCGCAATTCTTGACACCATTCCGTTGTCTGTTACCAAATGTTTATAGCCTCTCATAGCCATTTCAGACGTCCTTGACTTTATACAACTCGTACGATGCCTTCACCAGCCGAACCAAAGCGACGTCAGCGCTACATCGTAGTACTAATAAAACGCTTAAAACCCCTGGTTTCCACTAAAACATGCTCAGTCCCGCTTATTGATATATTTAAAAATTCTGGTCCCAAAACCCTTGATGTCTCGAGAGGACTAAGGGACATAGAAATCAAAATGCAACAGATTCAGGACCTGTCATTGAAATCGTCGGGGTTCATTCTGCGCGTTTACATCCGTCAGTGACTTTTTATTTTGGGGTGACAGATTTGGTAGAATAAGCTGAGCGCGTTTTGCGTTGGTGTTGGAAGGGCTGAAGGTGACTGAGTTTGGTCTAGTCTACCGGTAATGGCTGAGCGGACCAATAGTAGATGATTCGAGGGATCAATGGAGCATTTCTGGATCACAGGTATATCTGCTCTGAAACGGTGGGTCGCACTGCCATCATTAGGGATCTATTCTCCAGACAGTACTAGTTAACAGATTTGTGGGTGAAGAGATTGTGATCGGGAAATTGGGCGGCGTAAGTTGGGCGAGGTCGGTTATGGAAATTTGCTTGAGGTGTTAGTTTCGAAGGGTTTTGTATTGTTGGTTGCCGGTAGTGGTCCGCTCGGGCATGGATATTGCCGTTATGATGTGGGGCGATTGGGACTTGGTGACCAGTGGGAGAAGCGTAGGTTAGTTGTAACCTTGGAGGTAGGGCTCGGATTTGGCTACGTTCGGAGAAACCTGACTGTGCAGCGCACTTCGGCTCAGCCGGTCGAGCGGGGAGCTGCCGATACAAGGTCGTGACATGAACGTACCTACCAATTGAGTGGAAAGCTGCGGCATAACTAGATGACGCAATATTATCTGCTCTTTGGAATTCGGATTTTATCATATGTAAGATTCTGATGTTGATTTGTAGTAAAGGAGTATAGTTAGCTGGATATTTTCAGCTTGTTCTATAGAAACTTTTCCTTAGCAGTACACAGCTTCATTCACGAAATGTGAAATAAAATGTGAACAGTTATTTCGTTGGTGGTAGTTTTTCGGGCCTAAAGAACATCGGAGGAGTGGTTGGGTCGTGGTAAAAGCATTTGGTGAGTGTGTAAGATGGTGGACAGCTGGCAGTGGGGGGGCGGGTCGTTAACAAAATACAGACAAACTGGCGCTTCCTTCGCATTTCGCCATAGGTTTGTGAGCTTCCCATTATTAACGGTAGTCAAAAAAGCGTCTGTGTGTGCAGGCTTAGAAATGCTGGCATTAAAGAGTATTGAAATGGGTCAATTTATAATGTGG